>OX453286.1:912500-1000000 GCA_949710005.1 Ricordea florida
AAGTAGGCAAAATACCTCAAGCAAGCTAAGTTACTGAAGTAGGCAAAATACCTCAAGCACGCCAAGTTACTGAAGTAGGCAAAATACCTCAAGCACGCTAAGTTACTGAAGTAGGCAAAATACCTCAAGTACGCCAAGTTACTGAAGTAAGCCAAGACACTCAAGTACGCCAAGTTACTGAAGTAAGCCAAGACACCCAAGTACGCCAAGTTACTGAAGTAGGGAAAGTACTTCAAGTACGCCAAGTTATTGAAGTAAGCCAAGACACTCAAGTACCGCAAGTTACTGAAGTAGGCCAAGACACTCAAGTACGCCAAGTTACTGAAGTAGGCAAAGTACCTCAAGCACGCGAAGTTACTGAAGTAGGCTAAGTACCTCAACCACGCCAAGTTACTGAAGTAGGCAAAGTACCTCAAACACGCCAAGTTACTGAAGTAGGCAAAGTATCTCAAGCACGCCAAGTTACTGAAGTAGGCAAAGTACCTCAAGTACGCCAAGTTACTGAAGTAAGCCAAGACACTCAAGTACGGCAAGCTACTGAAGTAGGCCAAGACACTCAAGCACGCCAAGTTACTGAAGTAAGCCAAGACACTCAAGTACGGCAAGTTACTGAAGTAGGCCAAGACAGTCAAGCACGCCAAGTTACTGAAGTAGGCCAAGACACTCAAGTACGGTAAGTTACTGAAGCAGGCAAAGTACCTCAAGGACGCCAAGTTACTGACGTAGGCAAAGTACCTCAAGTACGCCAAGTTACTGAAGTAGGCAAAGTACCTCAAACACGCCAAGTTACTGAAGTAGGCAAAGTATCTCAAGCACGCCAAGTTACTGAAGTAGGCAAAGTACCTCAAGTACGCCAAGTTACTAAAGTAAGTCAAGACACTCAAGTACGGCAAGTTACTGAAGTAGGCAAGTTACCTCAAGCACGCCAAGTTACTGAAGTAGACAAAGTACCTCAAGTACGCCAAGTTACTGAAGCAGGCAAAGTACCTCAAGTACGCCAAGTTACTGAAGTAGGCAAAGTACCTCAAGCACGCCAAGTTACTAAAGTAAGCCAAGACACTCAAGTACGGCAAGTTACTGAAGTAGGCAAGTTACCTCAAGCACGCCAAGTTACTGAAGTAGACAAAGTACCTCAAGTACGCCAAGTTACTGAAGTAGGCATGTACCTCAAGCAAGCCAAGTTACTGAAGTAGGCAAAGTACCTCAAGCACGCCAAGTTACTGAAGTAGGCAAAGTACCTCAAGCACGCCAAGTTACTGAAGTAATTAAAGTACCTGAAGTACGCCAAGTTAATGAAGTAGGCAAGAACCTCAAGCACGCCAAGTTACTGAAGTAGGCATAGTACCTCAAGTACGCCAAGTTACTGAAGTAGGCAAAGTACCTCAAGTACGCCAAGTTACTGAAGTAAGCCAAGACACTCAAGTACGGCAAGTTACTGAAGTAGGCAAAATACCTCAAGCACGCTAAGTTACTGAAGTAGGCAAAATACCTCAAGCACGCTAAGTTACTGAAGTAGGCAAAATACCTCAAGCACGCTAAGTTACTGAAGTAGGCAAAATACCTCAAGTACGCCAAGTTACTGAAGTAAGCCAAGACACTCAAGTACGCCAAGTTACTGAAGTAAGCCAAGACACCCAAGTACGCCAAGTTACTGAAGTAGGGAAAGTACTTCAAGTACGCCAAGTTATCAGTTGAAGTAAGCCAAGACACTCAAGTACCGCAAGTTACTGAAGTAGGCCAAGACACTCAAGTACGCCAAGTTACTGAAGTAGGCAAAGTACCTCAAGCACGCCAAGTTACTGAAGTAGGCTAAGTACCTCAACCACGCCAAGTTACTGAAGTAGGCAAAGTACCTCAAACACGCCAAGTTACTGAAGTAGGCAAAGTATCTCAAGCACGCCAAGTTACTGAAGTAGGCAAAGTACCTCAAGTACGCCAAGTTACTGAAGTAAGCCAAGACACTCAAGTACGGCAAGCTACTGAAGTAGGCCAAGACACTCAAGCACGCCAAGTTACTGAAGTAAGCCAAGACACTCAAGTACGGCAAGTTACTGAAGTAGGCCAAGACAGTCAAGCACGCCAGGTTACTGAAGTAGGCCAAGACACTCAAGTACGGCAAGTTACTGAAGTAGGCCAAGACAGTCAAGGACGCCAAGTTACTGAAGTAGGCAAAGTACCTCAAGTACGCCAAGTTACTGAAGTAGGCAAAGTATCTCAAACACGCCAAGTTACTGAAGTAGGCAAAGTATCTCAAGCACGCCAAGTTACTGAAGTAGGCAAAGTACCTCAAGTACGCCAAGTTACTAAAGTAAGTCAAGACACTCAAGTACGGCAAGTTACTGAAGTAGGCAAGTTACCTCAAGCACGCCAAGTTACTGAAGTAGACAAAGTACCTCAAGTACGCCAAGTTACTGAAGCAGGCAAAGTACCTCAAGCACGCCAAGTTACTGAAGTAGGCAAAGTACCTCAAGCACGCCAAGTTACTGAAGTAATTAATGTACCTGAAGTACGCCAAGTTAATGAAGTAGGCAAGAACCTCAAGCACGCCAAGTTACTGAAGTAGGTATAGTACCTCAAGTACGCCAAGTTACTGAAGTAGGCAAAGTACCTCAAGTACGCCAAGTTACTGGAGTAGGCAAAGTACCTCAAGTACGCCAAGTTACTGAAGTAAGCCAAGACACTCAAGTAGGCCAAGTTACTGAAGTAGGCAAAGTACTTCAAGTACGCCAAGTTATTGAAGTAAGCCAAGACACTCAAGTACCGCAAGTTACTGAAGTAGGCCAAGACACTCAAGTACGCCAAGTTACTGAAGTAGGCAAAGTACCGCAAGCACACCACGTTACTGAAGTAGGCAAAGTACCTCAAGTACGCCAAGTTACTGAAGTAGTCAAAGTACCTCAAGCACGCCAAGTTACTGAAGTAGGCTAAGTACCTCAACCACGCCAAGTTACTGAAGTAATCAAAGTACCTCAAGCACGCTAAGTTACTGAATAAGGCAAAATACCTCAAGCACGCTAAGTTACTGAAGTAGGCAAATACCTCAAGCACGCTAAATTACTGAAGTAGGCAAAATACCTCAAGCACGCTAAGTTACTGAAGTAGGCAAAATACCTCAAGTACGCCAAGTTACTGAAGTAAGCCAAGACACCCAAGTACGCCAAGTTACTGAAGTAGGGAAAGTACTTCAAGTACGCCAAGTTATTGAAGTAAGCCAAGACACTCAAGTACCGCAAGTTACTGAAGTAGGCTAAGACACTCAAGTACGCCAAGTTACTGAAGTAGGCAAAGTACCTCAAGCACGCCAAGTTACTGAAGTAGGCTAAGTACCTCAACCACGCCAAGTTACTGAAGTAGGCAAAGTACCTCAAGTACGCCAAGTTACTGAAGTAGGCAAAGTACCTCAAACACGCCAAGTTACTGAAGTAGGCAAAGTATCTCAAGCACGCCAAGTTACTGAAGTAGGCAAAGTACCTCAAGCACGCTAAGTTACTGAAGTAGGCAAAGTACCTCAAGTACGCCAAGTTACTGAAGTAGGCAAAGTACCTCAAACACGCCAAGTTACTGAAGTAGGCAAAGTATCTCAAGCACGCCAAGTTACTGAAGTAGGCAAAGTACCTCAAGTACGCCAAGTTACTGAAGTAAGCCAAGACACTCAAGTACGCCAAGTTACTGAAGTAGGCCAAGACACTCAAGCACGCCAAGTTACTGAAGTAAGCCAAGACACTCAAGTACGGCAAGTTACTGAAGCAGGCAAAGTACCTCAAGGACGCCAAGTTACTGAAGTAAGCCAAGACACTCAAGTACGGCAAGTTACTGAAGTAGTCAAAGTACCTCAAGCACGCCAAGTTACTGAAGTAGGCAAGAACCTCAAGCACGCCAAGTTACTGAAGTAGGCAAAGTACCTCAAGTACGCCAAGTTACTGAAGTAAGCCAAGACACTCAAGTACGCAAGTACTAAAGAGTGCAGTATATGAATCTATATATCGGTACACTATAGGAAGTACGCAAGTACTAAAAAGTGCAAGATATGAATCTATATATCGGTACACTATAGGAATCATATATGAAGTACCTACTGTGCAGTCGTTCGCCACCCGCTCAATCCAATATGGCGTCTTCTAAGCTGGGTACACTCCAAAGAGTCGGGGCAGTTGCAAGACATTTAAGAGGTAAGTAAGATCTCCAAATAGTACCTAAATATTTTCAACAATTATTCCCAAGCGTACACTTGTAGCAGTAGTAATAATTAACATTTGAATTTAACTAGAGACGAAAATTCCAAAAGACATGTCCTTCGGAATATTCACCTCTAGTTAAACACTCGTCGTTTTAGAAGTATTCTGACTTCAGTTATTGTTGTATTTATTTTTTCCGGGATTACAGGTCAATACCAATATTGTAAGCCGTCTATCATCCCTGCCATCCTCTCACTACAAAAGAGATATGCATCAGATCTTGCTGTGAAAGGTATCTACAATTATTTACTTGTCATTTTATTTAAAACGTTATATCATAGCTTGATCACAGATCGGTAGATTGAACAATATCAAGTGATATGATAACAGAAACGATTGAGCAAGTACTGCCATGAACTTTTGTTCCCCTCAAAAGAGTGTACATTATAGAATACAGTGTTGAAGAAAATTACTTAAATTATACTTTGTACATGTAGGTACTGTATCTTGTGATACACCATCAAATTCCTCATTATATCTAGCTACTTGATTTGTACATGTATGGAAGAGTATACCAGGAACCTAAAACATAACTTTTAGCCTTTTTACAAGTGTGACGATAAAGCATTAATTTTAAATATATTCTTAACAGATCACTTTAATTTTGTTTAACCTTTCAGAGGATGCTGCTGTGGCTCAGCTGTCCGAGTTTGGACAATATGTTTCCAGTATTCTGCCAAAATATGTCCAGCAGGCACAGATGACCCAAACCAAAGAGTTGGAATTATTAATTGCTCCTGAGGGCATCTTACCTGTTCTTACCTTTCTCAGAGATCACACTAATGCACAGTACAAGTCACTAGCAGATCTGACTGCTATCGATGTCCCAGGCCGGCCTTACAGATTTGAGGTACAGTGTGATGTGACCTGTTTTTCGCTTCAGTCTTGGAAAAAAAGTGTTAAGAACTTTGCATGTTCTCTACCCCTGCACACCCATCCTGCAGATTTAGTACCACAATGATCCCTCTATCCACCCCACCCTGATTAATGTTTTACAGTTGGGTGCAGAAATGGTTGTGGCAAACTTCAACATTTTCCTTTTTCTTAGGAAGGGGGAAGTCTCTGTGATTTGTCTTTTAAAGAGCTTTATTTTATAATAATACATGGCAGTTTCTATTTATTTTGAAAAAAATTATTTTGTCCAAGATTGCTTCGATAACGGTTCTCAAATTCTGATGAAGATCCATTCTAGCAGACTTTGATATGTTTTTTTCCCAAACCGTAACATGACTTAGTGCAACCAAACTAAGCTTGAAAAACTGAGGTCTTTTAAAGGTATTTACCTGGAGTGAGAATTGATTGTAGTAAACTGTTACTGGCATGATTACATCTTAAGTTTGGTTCTTAATAGGTTATTTACAATTTACTGTCATTGAGGTACAACTCAAGAATCTGCATAAAGACCTACACAGATGAGTTGACACCCATTGACTCAGCTGATCCAGTTTTTAAGGTAGCAAACTGGTATGAAAGAGAGGTAAGCCTACAATAAGATATGGTAATAAGAAATCCCAGGTATGTAGTGTTTTATATATTAAGCATTGTTTATCCTATGTAATATTTTATATGAGCATTGTGTATCCTATGTATGTAATGTTTTATATAAGCAGTGTGTATTCAGCTTGGTCTTCAGGGCCATATTTGCGACTGGCAGTACCAGTTGTTATTGGTGATGATTCCTCTGTTACGGACATTCATGGGGCTAAACAAATGAATCCAACATTTACCTTCAGAATTCAACAAACATGTTTCTTAAGCCCTTGATTTTAAGACATGCCTCTGCAGCCAGGGTCAAGGTTATAAAGGTTTATATTAAGTCCCCTTACACTTAATGACAACTTCAGTCTCAGTATTCTGTCTAAGGTAAAAATTGTAGCCTTAAGAACACTTTGATTGAGTATTAATTTTTACTCCTTAGCTTGTAAATTTATCTGGCTCAGTAATGTTCAGGCAGGAATATAAACATAAACAAATACGTATTGATACACTTACACTCCTTGGAAGAAATGGTTTCATGGAAGTATGCCATGTTGCCACCATACAGAAGTTACTCACAGAGGTGTTCTTTTTTGAACAGATCTGGGATATGTATGGAGTGTTTTTTGCTGATCATCCAGACCTGCGAAGAATCTTAACAGACTATGGATTTGAAGGACACCCATTCAGAAAGGATTTCCCCTTGACTGGCTATGTTGAGGTACTGTACACCGTTGAATAATTTGCTGTGTGATATGTGGCTAGTTCCATTGCTGTTGCTGTTAGCAGACTATTGATGGTTTTCAAGAAATGCCCCAGTGCCATAGCTTAGGCTTCAAACACTCAACCTTCAGATCTGAAATTCAATGTGATAACCACTAAACAACAGTGCTTTCAGACAAACAGAACTCATTGTTTACTCTTTTGTTTCTTCAAGGTGCGATATGATGATGAGCTCAAGCGTGTCGTCTGTGAGCCTGTAGAAATGGCACAAGAATTCCGTCAGTTTGACTTCCAAACCCCATGGGAGACATTCCCAGCTCACAGAGGTGATAAAGAACAAATACAGGGAGAAATCTCAGGGGGTGATCAGACTTCAGACAAAAAATGAAAAATGATTTATTGATTCCTTTATCAAACACCCTTGATTGTTATCAAATTACTTCTGTAGCTTGTATTTCACTTTAGCCTTGGGTCATGTGAATTTGTGTAAATATTATCTTTAAAGGACTAGCTACCACATGTTTGCAAATTAAAGTCAAATAAACATGATTTGATTTTTTTCTCATGGTGATGAAGTTGCCTCTCAACCAAGTAGTTTTTACCTAAGTTTGATTAATACATTCCAGTAAGATTAGTTATTTTATATATTATGTCACAAAATCAGGGATGAATGCCCTTTCAGAAGCTTTGAGGTAATCAACAGTTCTAGAAGTTGTTACTTTCTATAAAGTATTAATTTTGTTGTACTTGCTAATACACTAACTCAGCTAAGGCATTTACATGTACACAAAGAAACAGTTACTAACAAGCAAACCTACAATACAAAACTGTACATGAAAGGTTTCTATCGCAGATACAAAATATTCGCTTTGCATTTCACAATACTTGTGTTATCATTTCCATTCAATAAGAAATTTGAACATTGTTTCACATTCCACCTGGCCACATACAAACAAACAAATTTCAATCAGCTGGATAAACATAAAACCTTTGAGAGTTTAACACTGGATTAGCCATAAAATATAATATAGCCTTCTATGTCATGGCTACCTGGATTGTAATGGCAGTAAAAATGAACATCTTGGGTGTGCAGTTGAAAACTTCTGCATTTAGAGTAGAGGAACCAAAAATGTTTAGCAACAGCCAGTGGATACTGAGCCAGGATTAGGTGCCACATTGGGGTTCGGGTTATTGGGCCAAACATTGTTTCCTTGATTTGCCTGATTGACTGGCTCTGCATTGCGAAGCAAGTATTCACCTATGTCTTGGAAAAGTTCTCTGATCCCTTGATTTGTTTTTGCAGACGTTTCTCTCTTAAAAGCAAACCTACATGGTTCGTCTTTACCAGTACGCTGACTGCACAATTTATTTTCAGCTTCTGTGATGTCCACACTTTGATCTTCCTTGTCAATCATGTTCCTCACTAAAACCATTGCTGCGCCTGTTGCATTGTATTCTGCTTCTTTGTAATAACCTCTTATTGCCTCTAATGAACCGACATCATCACAATCATACACAAACAAGACAACTTGACTTCCATGATAATGTGTACGTGTCAGACGAGAATATCTCTCCATTCCAGCAGTGTCGCAAAGACGAATCTGTAAGTATTAAATTTTTGGACGATGTTTGTTATGTATCCTCAAACGTAACTGTTGCTATATAAATAGCAAACAAAGGTACAATTCCAAACCCACTCACTTCTCCCAGTACTACGTTTCACTGTACGGTTTAAAAATCTGTTGTTTCTTCCGCAGTGTTGTTTCCAATAAATGCTCCGTTACAATACATGATCAGTTATTATTACAGTGGCAATTTCAAAAATATATACAAATAAATACAAATGTTTGAAACCAATGACCCAAGCCCCTCTAAAATCTGGATTTGATGAACCCAGTTCGTATGTGCAAGTGTGTGGCTGTGCGTGTGTTTGTGAGGTGGGGGATACTGTCCTTCTCTGAAATAATTAATGAATTAGGATATTGTACCTGAATTCTTCTGCCATGAACCTCTAGGTCAATTTTCCACTCAGCTACGTGATCGAACTCTCTGGTATTCTCGCGAAATCCATCCCCTTTAATCCGCCGAAAAATAGAAGTCTTACCAACATCGCTTTGACCGCACAGAGCAACTTTGTAAACAGGTGGATTCCCAGCCATTTCACTTTGTTCTTCGAGCCTGACACATCAGTTTATAAGACACTGCTTTGCTTTAATCATGATTGATTTCATCAAAAAACCGAAGCTGAAGACCGGCCGCCATGTTGGAAACTCGAGCTTAGTGTTCTGCTGCTGCTGCCCGATCTGCACGTATTGGAATTAGGATCCTGGAGCGAGCGATTTCTCGGCTTCCTCTTTACTTGACAGTAGCGATGTATCCAAGCGATGTCCCTCTATAGCGGTACTTAGGGACTGGCAAGATATTTTGTACAGTAAGTGAAATAATAAGATATCTATTAATCTGAGATCGCTTTTCTTTTAATGATGGTCAAATCAGTATAGCCACCAACTGAATTGATGAATTTTGATTAATGCACTTTGAACCCAAAATAAATAACTTATATTAAATGTGATATTTTATCAGAGAAACAGACCAACAATTCAAATTGTTTGAATAAACAACTTGTCATATGCTTCATATTTGCCTAACCGTTTTGATATCGATGTTTTTGCCAATCTAGCAGTTCTCGTTGGAGCATTATATATACAACGTGAGTCAAGTTAATCCTTGTAAACTGATTAGATATCTTATGTGTCTACCAGGGTATTTACTTTTATGGAGTTACCTGTAGCATTAATTAATTCGTTGAAAAAAATAAAAATAAAAAAGGAAATCATTTTATAGTCAATTAAAACTAACTTTCAAAGGGTAGGAATAGTAATTTTGACCAGAATGATTATTATCATTGGGTATCATTATGATGTCTACTTAATATTAAATAAATTTTATTTATAATTATTCATAAGATTCTCCAAGGCTACCTTATGTTATCAAAAATATTGATTCTTACAACATAATTTGCGTAGGTTTGTACAGATTAAAATGATTTGTGTTTCTGTAATCTTTTAGAATGGGAGAGCAGAATCAAATATTACAAGGAATCTGTTGACCCTCATGCAGTTAGCTTGAATTGACTGTACATAACTAGAGAGAGGCATGGAAAATACTTATAAAGTTGTTTTGTGTGGCAAGACTGGTGTTGGCAAGACGTCCATTTTTAATTATATCTGTAGTAAGAAGATTGAGTCAAAGAAAAAACATAGACAGACCACTAATCAACATGAATGTACAGTAACAGTGAAGGTGGATGATACAGATGTTCAGGTGAGAAACATTTTGTTGATGCCATTGTGGCAATGTTTATTAATGTTCTTTATTTATAACAATAAATATTGATACCTATATACATATTAAAAATATTAGTTAATAGTGATAAAGGCGCACACGAGCCTTGAGGCCCACAAGGCCGGAGCTTATCCCGGTTTCATTAGCATGAAGCACCTGGGAGTATTGTTACTCCCCCCTGGATGGGATGCAAGTCCATTGCAGGGTTACCCCCAGCATTGCATCGCTGGTACCCATTTATACACCTGGGTGGAGAGAGACAGTGTGGAGTAAAGTTTCTTGTCTAAAGAAACAACACAGAGCCAGCACCAGGGCTCAAACTCCAAACCTTCTGCTCAGAAGTCCGACGCGCTAATCACTACATTACTGTGCCTCCACAGTTAATAGTGATACTACAATTTAATTTTTTCTTTTAAAAAGGAAGCAGCAAAAGGAAAAAAAGAGTAAGAAATAAAATTGTTTCCTTTACGTTACAATTCTCCTATGAATATTTCCTCTTAGGGACCGGTCATTATTTATGTGGGGGGGGGGGGGGGGAAATCATGGGGTGGGCCAGGCCTATTTTTTTTAATAGAGAAAAGGGGTGGGCCAAAAGAGAATTTCACAATAGCCTTAAAAGATGTACATTGCTATGACTGGAAAACACTTGTAGAGAAGGGGGAGCTTGACACTCTGAAAGTCCCCGAGTTGGACAAATACATTGAGCATAATAAACTTAGCAAGAATGGAAAGAAAATTGGCAAAATCAAGCGAATCACAGTACACTATTATGAAACTTCAAAGGAATCTACATTTCCTTCAAGCGCCAGAGTTGTTGAGGACAGTGATGAGAGTGACAGTGACAATGACCTTGTTTTGTGTGATGAAAGTGAAAGCGAAAGTGAATCAGATGATGACATACTGTAACAATACAAGAAGGCACATCAACAAGAAGTGGCCACAGAGTAGGACACTGGTCCACAAGATATGCTGATTTCGTTCAGTGAACAGGAACTCCTTATAGAGGTATAGATTGAAGGGGGCTGGGGGTGGGTCACCTCTTAAATAAAGTTATATGGGGGTGGGTCACGCTTTTTCTTTCATGCTAAAACAAAAAAAATCCCCCCCACCCCCCCCCCCCCCCACATAAATAATGACTGTTCCCTTATGTTTATTTTAGTTAAGAGTCTTTCAAGGAATGCCAAACTGCTTGTAAAAAGTTTGACTCTTGCCTGGGATTTAACAGTAACCCTGGATAATCACATATTGGCTTTCTGCAAACCTCTTCTCTTGAGGGAAGGAGGGGGGTGAGGATGGGCCAACTGATAAGCAACCCACCAGGAAAGGAGTAACATTACACCTTGCTGCTTCATGCCCCAGAGTTGTAAGAGATGTCTCTGCCTCGTGGTCTCTCCTGACCTGCATTGCACCTTAATGACTGACACTTGTGTTTTTCCCTTTTCAGCTCAACATTTTGGATACACTTGGACTTGAACAGTATGCGACACTGACACGTTCCTACTTCCTGGGAAGTCAAGCTGTACTGATAGTTTACAGTACAGATGATTCTGATTCATTGGAACAGGCTTCTAACTGCTTCAGGGATGCCAAGTTTCATTCAGTTGGAGCAGCTTTCATTCCTATTAGAAACAAGATTGATCTGGAAGCAACTATCCTAGAGGAGGATGCTAGAAGCTGTTTTCCAGAAAATGTCTTCCCATTGCAATTTAGAACTTCAGCAAAAACAGGTGAAGGTATTCAGGCAATGATCTTAACACTTGCTTCCCATTTACAGAAACAAGCTAGACCTGCAGGGTGTTTGTCACAAATGGAATGTGGTGCACACGGGATGGGACAATGTGCTCAGCTGACCAGCGATGGGATTGTTAGGCTGAACATAGCAGATACTGAAGATTTTCCGCTAAAAAGACGGAGGAAATGTTGCTTTAGACAATAAGTGTAATGATGATCCCTTTATGCTCCAGTCAATAAGTGGCATATGAGGGCTCTGTGTGGAAGACCTTGACCAGGGATTTATAACAATAATAATAACAATAATTTAGTTAAGACAAAAAGAGGAGTAACAGCAGTGATAATAATGTTTTACAATAGTTGGTTGTCAAGTTTTAGGTATTTGTTTGAAGTTAACTGAGGTTTTGACAACCCTTGCGCCCGGAGGTGGTACTTTAGGAATTTCTGAGTGGGGATGTGCCGCTGGAACCCTGGAACCCTGGAACCCTGGAACCCTGGAACCCTTAGCCTATACCAGAGCTGGTTCAGCTGAATTTTGCTACCCTATACTAGAGTAAACCCTCCAAATCACTCCTATCATAGAGTAGCTGTTTTCCAGAAACTGAGGTCACTAGCACAGTCTAGATAGCCAAAACAAAACTTTATACCACAATCGTTTCTCTCTCAAAAAAGGATTTATTTATACTTGTTCAATTTTTGAACCACTGATTTCCCTCTGCATCCTGATTTTTGACAGTTAATAATATCCAGTAGTGTTTTATGATAGTCATCTGTTGATGCTGTTGAGGCCAAGTTGCAAGAATTTGAACTTGCCGATTTCATTTCTTTTTATGTTTTTGAGAGGCAATAGGCCTTTTGCAGCTGGGGTCACGTGACCCATTTTTTTCTGAAAAAATTTTCATATTATGGGCTATAACTTAAAGAATGCCAGAAATGGAAAGAGCGCATCGAAAATACCAAAGTGGCCAAGTTTGAGGCCCCTGGCATGAAAGAGTAAGTTTATACGACAGCTTGAATTTTCAGAAATTTTAGAGGATTTGTATGGAAAATGTTGCTGGAGAGCAAGGTCTTGCTTGAATATTCTCTTATGATGATGTCAAAGGTCGCTGGCGTATTGGTGGTAGTATAAATGTTTCTGTAAATGTCAAATTCAAAGCAGACAAGTCCCAAGCAAAAGAGATCAAACGCTCGCTAATGCAAAAGAAGATCCACGTTGTATTGTCCTCGATGGACGATAACAATCCAGTAGAAAAGTAAATGCCGTAGCACTGATGTTTCGGTGGACTTTGTTCTGGACTCGTGGTTTTGTGCTATTGAGTAACTGGTTAATATTTAAGTTGTGGTTTCAAGAACGGAATGTAATGCGGTCAATGCAAGCTTATTGTTAAATTTAATAAACAACTTTCTGATCTTTTTAACCGAGAATCACCCATTTTGATTCCCTATTTACCTCCAAAATTCGAAAATTTGCGACCCCATTCTAGTAACTCTATTGAAAATGCGACCCCATTATAGTCACTGCAGTTGTGAAAATGCGACCCCATCCAGCGGCACATCCCCATTAGGCTCCTGTAAGGGAGTACCTCCCCCCCCGGGCTCTAGGTAGCCCTGTAACCATGATCAGTCATGCGAGTATAGTTAGTTGAGGGGAACTAACTATATGATGCGAGTGATAGGAAATTTGGATGACTGCGAAGCGGGGGGTTTGTTTGTTTATCTGCTGGAACATTATTAACTTGCGCAACAAGAGGTTGTTGTCGTCAAGAAAAAAAGTAGCCGAAAGAACATATTTTCATGTCATTCTTAAACAGTCGCAACTACCGTGTTTACAAATTCACCTATTTGGAAAAGACTGCTTGAAGAAACAATACGGTCGCTGAAGTGATTCGGTTCTCAAAACTGTGATTGGTTTTCCAGTCAGGAGTCGATAGTGAGGAGCGTGACGATGCATTGCCTTGAAAACGGTCCTTTTTAACTCGTGGATACGCGAAGCGTATTTGCGAGTTTTTGTGGGGACTTCGATATGCAAATTGTCACTCACTCACTCACTCACTCACTCACTCACTCACTCACTCACTCACTCACTCACTCCAGTGTAGACACACTTCGTAATTAGTCGGATAGAACTCGGGGGCACCGATATGAAGACGACAATTGTCGTGACCGAAGTCACGGAAGTCTGTTGATGAAAGTTCACGCTGAAAGTGTATCGTACCGTTGCCAGAGTTTGTAATGATTTTGTAGCTTAAGAGGACGATTAGCGAGGCCCTGTTAGGGGTAAATTTCGACAAGCAACATGGCCTTGAAACGACGACATGAAGGACCTGAAATGACGACGAACGACGAGCCGCTCACGGGAAATTACGACAGCGACCTTCGACCTTCGGAAATTGCGACGTGAAAAGGTTTGAAACTCAGACGCGCGACATAAAGAACCTCACTAACAGGGCCTCATTAGCGGTCTTACTAAAATCAAAAGGAGTTTAAATGTTTCCAGTTACGACAATGACCAAATTGGAGACTGAATTTCATGAGCCTTTTACTCGGCCAGGCGCTAAACGTGAACAGATGATAACTATTCGCTTTTCCGACATCGACCGCCGTCGACCGCCCCCAAGATTACAAGCAGTATATGAATTTCAGTTGGCTCGAAAGTGATCTGAAGATGAGAAAATCTCTTGCTAATGTAGTAAGCTTTGGTGAGAACTCATAGAGCGAAATTAGCACTTGAATGAGAACTTATATGAGCGAAATGAGTACTCGTTATTGCACGAAACTACTACTGAAAACAGAATAAATTGACGAATCCATGATGTGAAACCGAAGAACTTCTGTGGCCAACCTGGATAAGAAACATCGCATGTAGGACTTTTCTACTGATTTAAGTGTTAGTACTAACAGGAATTGAGTTGTAGAAGTATTGGGACGGCCAAGAAGTATGTCAACATTTACTTGTAAATATGGAGGCGGCTGCCGTGACGGAGAACCACGAAGGTTACAATGTAAGAAAGTCATTGAAGGGTTCGAAAACAGTAAGTCATGTAGAAAATGCATTAAGTGTTATATTATATACAATACACCACAAGCCGTTACAATGAAAAGTTTTCTGTGTATTGATTTCCGAATTTACCTTGAAGTGAACTAGATTGTGTTGAAGTAGACATGTTGGAAAAATAGGCTAACCTGTTTTGCTTACTGTTGTGTGACTCACATTTACATTGTAAAAACAAGAAGTTATAAGGATAAAAACAAATATGTATTGCTGTATTAATGATGGCAAGTGTGATTTTTTTTAAGTGAGACGCTGAATATATATACCACTGATAACCTAAAATGAGATGGTAATGTAAATAAACTAATTCAACTTGATAAAGGATTGAGAGTCTTAAGGATTTTAAGATCATCACTAACATACTTTGCAAAAATGCAAGAAAGACTTGTTTGGTATGATTCGTCAGCTGGGCTATCCTACATGGTTTTGTTCATTATCAGCTGCAGAATCAAGGTGGATATTTCTGTTGAATACATTGAATAGACTTGTAGACAACAAAAACTATAATGATGATAAAATTGACAATGTCATGGCAACAAAATTCAGACCTTATTCAGAAGGACCCTGTTACATGTGTTAGAAACTTTGAACTCACAGACAGTGAGCAGCAGGATACGAGAACTACATTTGGTTTCGGTGCCATTTAATCCTGTACCCTTATGTTAAGTTATCAAATTTTTTAACAACTGTATGCTTGCCACCTGCCTTATAACTGATGCCTAGTGTAGTCAAATGATTGGCGTCATGTACTCACTGTATGTTTATTTCAAAAAGCTACTCAGCTCCCTGGTCACTTTTATGTTGTGATTATAGATTATTAAAATTATCTTCAAGTTCATTCAATCACAACTCTGAAAAAACACCTCTGTAATTTTTAAATTATTTCTTTTTTCTCTGTTTTGTAAACATATCCACGAGTTCACCATAGTCCTACTTTGATTGTGTGTTCTGCTCCCGTAGAAATTTTTAAAAACGCTGAGAAAGGAAATGCATTATAGAAATTTGAACAACAAACCGGCTTGAGTTGGTCTATGTTGTCTTTAGGGGGGCACATAGAGGTAAGAATAGAAGAGGAAAAATTCATCTAATCGTAAGTTTTAACAAAAATAGGCGCTGTTGTGATGAAATTTAGAACATGATGTATCTAAAAAAGGTACTCTTTTCAGCTAAGAAGAGCAAATCAGTGAGTAACAACAATTAATGCATCACGTCAAAACGCGTGATGCGCTTTTGTTGTGCAGCAAGAAAATGGGAGCTAAATTCTGTTCAGCCAACCAGAGGAAAGCAGAAGAAACAATAAATAATTAATCATGCCTATGGTAAGCAATAAAAACCTTTTTCACGTGTTATTTGAAAATTGTTGTTCCCTTAGAAATGAAAAAAATCCGTTAGACTTGCACGTTTAGTTGAATTCACTTATCTGGCTCGTGAACTGCAATTAGTTACTGTTAATTTTTTTAAAAACCCTGAAAATTAGGCGCCAGAGACTTGATTAACATATAAGTTTTTGTTCATCAACATTGTTTATCTATAGCAAGTCAATGCACTTATCATGTTCCAATCAATTATCGCCGACGGAATTTTCATTCGTTCACAGCTGTTGCTCACAGCGTACTGCGTAGTTGATTAGCAAAAGCGTTCAAGAAAAAACTTGAAATGTGATCTATATCAAAGTTCATATGTGTTTTAAGATTTTATCAAAGTTTTTGGATACGCTGAGTGTTTGAGCTAACATCCTTATAAGTTTCTGATCAAGATGACACAGAGTGGTTCTGTGACTTCACGGTTCATAGGATTACTCTTGGTTTTTTTTAGTTTGGCAACAGGAGAAGTGGTAGAAGATTTTTCGTGTATCGAGGCAAGTATATTGACGCTTTCTGTGCTGATCGGAACGCAATAATCCTTGATTCCTATATACTCCTTTAATTAGGTGCATGACCAACTTCTATAGCAAACATGCATTTCTGGTTGCAACATTAAGGGTTGCATACACCGGCTGTGAAGCATAACATACCGTGCCGTTTTTGCTGCTTTATTTAGTCGCTTCAAAATCATTACCAGACAGCAAAGCGAAACGATATTTAAACTGCTGCGCGAATTCATGATTTGCATCATGTCAAACCGACCAAGCTCTTTATAGTTTAGACGGCATTTTTGTGATGTAAACCCGATGGGAACTGCTGAAGGGATTAAGGTACAAATGTTGTTAGTTTTTGTCGATTGTTTGCAACCTTGCACAACTCAACTTGGCAAGATTTTATATGACAACAAAAACTGCATTTCACCACAAAATGCGTTTGTGGTTCTTAACTCGATAAATTCTATAATTTGCCGCCATTATTGCTTGTTTGCCCTCGCCATAGCAACATCTTGGATAATAATTGCCCCTGGCTCGACAACAAACTCTGTATGGTGTCTACCACCTGTCTTCGTTTTCAACATATTTCCTTTGGCGTCAACAAAACATTTTATCGTGAGGAACTTTGTTTTGTTCTTATCTTCTCAGTTATCTTTATCAGTTTGTTCACTCTGCGAATACTTTACACTGATGCAAAGATCTGTTTGAACAATACCAAATCCATGTAGGATAAAACTAATTTCGATGCTTTAACCAGATTCGCTCTGCGTCATTCAGTTGAACTGGGGAGCGAAAGCCATACTTGTGATTGAAAATGCCTCAATTTTTCAATAGCAAAACCTCAGCGGAAAGTTTATTATTTTGCTTTTTGGAGATAGTTCAAACGGTTTCTCCAGCGAGGAATGTACTGAGGTTTCCCCCCATTTCAAGTTCGCAACCAACGACTTCATCCCTACCTGATACGAGCTCGCTCCCATCATAAGAAATTGGCTAAATCAAACGAGTTGATTAAGTAAGTTATACCACCGTAAGGTAAAAGGGAGGTGCTGACGTTTCGAGCGTTAGCCCTTCGTCGCTCCGACGAAGGGCTAACGACGAAGCTCCGACGAAGGGCTAACGACGAAGCTCCGACGAAGGGCTAACGACGAAGCTCCGACGAAGGGCTAACGCTCGAAACGGCAGCACCTCCCTTTTACCGTTACGGTGGTATAACTCACTTAATCAACTCGTTTGATTTAGCCAATTTCTTGTGTTTCAATTTCCCACCGACGCAGCACCAGTTTCTTTAGAAACTATCCCCACAATACTTGTTCGCTACCATCATAGTTTGCATGATCTATAGGTAAACCAAAACCCAGTTAGAACTTATAAACTCCCAATCTCATGATGTAACATTATGTGAACATATAAAACCACGTTTTGAACATAAAACCTCGCTTAACTTTTACGGTATTCACACATGTAAACGTGCGAACTCGTGCTTTTAAATGCGAAGTCAGGGTGGGTAGAAAACGAAGACCTAAGACCTAAGACCCAATAACGAAGACCCCCCTCAAAATCACTTATAAATATCTAGAAACGGGTATCTCGACCTTAGATGTGTAAGAAACAACAATATCTTCAATTATACAAAATTTCTACCAGGGTCTTTGTTTTCTACACAACCCCCCCGGTGTGTAGAAAACGAAGACCCCTTCAAAATCACATGGAAACGACTGGAAACTGCTTTTAACGACTTCTAGACACTAAAGGAGTGTAAGAAACAACACGGATCCTGACGATTTCCAGTTACACAAAATTTCGAGCAGGGTCTTCGTTTTCTACACAACCCCCCCGGTGTGTAGAAAACGAAGAACCCCTCAAAATCACTTGGAAACGGAGGGAAACTGCTTTTAACGACTTCTAGACACTAAAGGAGTGTAAGAAACAGCACGATTTTTAGTTATACAAAATTTTGACCGGGTTCTTCGATTCGTTTTCTACATAACCCCTATAGAGCTGGCCTCCTACACAGACGTTCTTAGGCGTTCGTCACGCAATCTTCCTCTTGACGAACGCCTAAGAACGTCTGCGTAGGAGGCTACTATAGAGCTACATTTTTTTTCTGTGATGCGACACTTCCGATTTATGTCACGTCACTTGGGTAATCCTTGAAGAAACAAAGCAATTAATTGAATGTACGTAGTGTGAACAGGACCTTTTTAGAAGGAAAAATTTATCAGATCACACCGGGGGGGATGTGTAGAAAACGAAGACCCTGCTCGAAATTTTGTGTAACTGGAAATCGTCAGGATCCGTGTTGTTTCTTACACTCCTTTAGTGTCTAGAAGTCGATAAAAGCAGTTTCCAGTCGTTTCCATGTGATTTTGAGGGGGTCTTCGTTTTCTACACACCGGGGGGGGGGGGGGGGTTGTGTAGAAAACGAAGACTCTGGTAGAAATTTTGTATAATTGAAGATATTGTTGTTTCTTACACATCTAAGGTCGAGATACCCGTTTCTAGATATTTATAAGTGATTTTGAGGGGGGTCTTCGTTTTTGGGTCTTAGGTCTTAGGTCTTCGTTTTCTACCCACCCCGCGAAGTCATGAATCCTCGCACTTCGCACCCGCTTGATCTTGAAAGGAAGATACTCCTATCCATTACCATTGTTGTCTTGATTGAATAGAAGGGGTTTGAATAGATTTGTGCCGGAAACCCTGAATAGACGCTTGTCTTCATTGCGTTATACCCGTGTGGCGAACAGTCTAGCTTGAAAAGAACCGAAAAGATGGAACAAAACAAACGCTACGTTTTTACAAATCCATAAGCTTCCATTTCAAATAAATATTTGGGTTTAAAGTATCTAACTTTAAAGTAAACTTTGCGTATTCCAAGAGAATGTTGCTTTTGGAAAAATAAGGTCATCCATCCTAATTTTGAAACTAAAAAAAAAAAATTAAAAAAAAATCAAGTTAATTCAAGAGCTACATCCGGGACCCGAGTGGTTTATTTTCCGTAATAATATACATGCAAAATTTCAGCATGCTCATTGGCTGAGAGCGCGTCAATTAATCCCAAAAAGTGCAGAAAATTGAAATTGAGTGCAAAAAGTTGAAATTGGTTAGCCTTTGAAAAATTTACTCGTGCTGATTTATCCCAAATTGCACTTGAAATCATGTGATTACCTATACTAATCTCACACGTGAGTTTATCGATGACGTAATTTGTTAATAATTTCTTTTTGTCTATATAATAAAAAGAACATTACACGGCGGCTTGAAGATATGAATTTTAATTTCTCGTGGCAAAAACAATATTTTATTTAATTAATATTGTTTTGCCACTCGGAAATAAAATTCATATCTTCGCGCCACCGTGTAATATCCTCTCTCTTTCTCTCTCTCTCTCTCTCTCTCTCTCTCTCTCTCTCTCTCTCTCTCTCTCTCTCTCTCTCTCTCTCTCTCTCTCTATATATATATATTATTATTATTATTATTATTATTATTATTATTATTATTCTACATACATTCTTAACTTGAAGTGCTCCCAGTTCCTTTGAGTAATGGAAATAAATGAAATCAAACGAGCCGTTTTACGGTACCGTCTTTTCAACTCCTAACGCTGAACTCAGGAATAGCGTTAAAAAGAGCTTTTGACAAACTCGGTGTTGTTCTTAAGACAAAAACAATGTGGGTGTACAAATGCATATATAGTAAACCCTGAGCAGAGAAAAAAGACGCACGTTAATTAACGAAACACCAGAGGACATGACAGGAGTATGACTCTTATTGAAGAGTGATAGGTTACCTTTCCCCTATTTAAACTGGCTCTTATTTCTGGCCTATTTTTTATTTATTTATTTATTTTTTTTTTACCTCTAGGACCACGCTATTGCTAAGAGTGCTTTGCCTTTGCTTTATCGGTTGTCCTTACCATTTTTTGAAGCCACCAAACAAAAACAAAAAAAGGAAAAAATTGGAAGAAAAGAACAAAAACAAAACAAAAATAAAACCCGCGCAATCTTTCCCAACACTCGGCTCCAGCGCCTTCTCATTCCTGGGTATTTCCAAGATGACGACCAGCGCGCGATCATTATATTAATTTTTGTACAATCAAAACCTTGTTCTGCAAATCTTATGTCTTACAGTTCACCAACGCAAGCTTCTCTACTGTGTGGAAGTTTGTCCCTGTTGGAGACGTTGAAGGCATTTTTGAGGAAGAAACAGTGGCCATTGCACTACAGAGTGTTCAGTTGTATGGAGTGAATGGTTCATTGGCATATTACGTTGATGATGAAGGGTCTGAATGGAGACCAATTGACCATCCTTCCCCACAGCATGCGTTTGTGGTTGGTTCCCATCATTATATCAGGTATGTCTAAACTTGGCTACCGTAGCTTCCCATACTTTATTAAACGTGTAGTAAGCTGTTTCATTCCTCAAAAACAAAAACAATTTTTTCATATACTTTACCCTAGACAAGGTACATGTAGGTACATGTAGAGCTTGCATAATGAAGAATTGTATCCGGTAACATAGCAATGTAGCCCTAAACTGCCATCTGCAGCCTTGAACTGCCCTCCTAAAATGCTATTAAAAATCGTTTTAGGTAAGATTTCCGCACAGGTCCCTACTTCATTATGAATGCTGTAGTTGAATTGTCTTGGGAAATGCGCGTGCAAACATTTCTGAGAACGAAACCGTACGGCTACAGCATGCATAATGAGGTAGGGACCTGTGAGGAATTCTTACCACTATCGGACCAATAGTTCCTAGACAGAAACACTCTATTGTCTTTATTGTTCACCACTAAATTTTCTTCCGCGCGCCAGTTGAAAAACCGTCAAAACCCACTAAATGCAGGTCTATCAAATATTTGCTCATGCGCACAGCCTGAAATTTCAATAATTCTCAACGTACATTGCCTAAAAAATACGGTATAACTATCACAAAATTCATATTTTCACGGATGGGCACTCTCCATCAGGGTATTTTCCTCGGAAGGGCACTATGAGCTGATACTAGTGTGTCTCCGTGGACGAACACTATCGCATCACGTGATCAATTTAAACCAATAAGAATAGGAAAAAATTTAGTGGTGAACTATAATTTAGGATAGCAACATTGGCCATTTTTATACTAGAGGACGTATTATCCGTCTGGGCGAACTTGGGTGAAGATAGTTCAAAGATAGTTCATAGCTTGTCTGGTTATTCGTCTCTAGTATAAAGACGGACACCAGACGTATTATGCGTCTGGACAAAATACCCTTTGTTATACGTCTTGAACAACGCATTACTTAACCCTTTCACTCCCAAGGGGTCTCCATTTGACGAGTAAAATTGTCTGGCGTTAGACAGAGTAAAATCTATAAAGTCACTCTTGGGAGTGAAAGGGTTAAGGGAGATAGTTATTAACCCTTTCACTCCCAGGGGGTCTCCATTTGACGAGTAAAATTGTCTGGCGTTAGACAGAGTAAAATCTATAAAGTCACTCTTGGGAGTGAAAGGGTTAAGGTTGTTTTCTGGACGCATAATGCATCGTCTGCCTATCTTTATAATAGAGATGCATAACCAGATGAACTACGAATGTTTGCCCAACTTCGTCCAGATGGATAATGCGTCCCATAGTATAAAGATGGCCATTTACAAAAGGAATCACAATAATATTTTATTAGTTTGGAGCAACTTTAGAATACCCCGCCACTTCATTTACACGTGTCAGTTTCTTTTGAAGAACGAGGCATATTACAATGGACTCTATTGTCATTCGTCAGTATGTTAATGAAGTGGCAGGGTATTCTGAAATTGAGCCATTGGTTTTATGTGTAAGCTGGGCAATTCTAGGTTAATTTGCACATTGGGTTGGCTTGTATGACAAAAACTACACAAAAATTTGACAGACTCTGATCCAGATATGGAGCTTCAGGCCTGTTAACCCTTTACTCCCTGAGAGTGACCAACATGCATCTTCTCTTAAACATATTACTACAAAGGCAACTGTAGAGCTCATGAGAATATGCAATCTGAAAACTCACATAGGTTTTTTTTGATATAACATCAAAATCTCCACATTGATGTAATGAAAGATGTTTTGAGATCAGTTAGAAGAATTAAGATTTTGATCTCAGGGGTTAAAGGGTTAAGTTACTTGGTATCAGCACCTTGAAGAAATGTGTGTTTTATCTTTAATGTTTTTTGTCTGTTTTTGTTTGTTTTTCAGATTCATTCCATCTGACGGCACATCATTTTCCCATGGTGTATTACTGGTAAATTATACCATGTATACTGAACAAAATGAAATTGGAGGATATGTGGATCTGGAATCAAAGGATTTGTTAGACAATCCTGTTAAAACCTTTGCAATATTTGAGTTCCCCAAAAAGGCTCCTCCACGATTGGTCAACAACAATAATTATCTTTACGCAGTACCTGAAAACAGTCAAGAAGGAATTTTGTTTAATGTGAGTATATACTACTGTATTGCAATTGGCAGTCATACAGTAATATGATTTATGAACTACAATATATATGTTTTAATTAATATTGTTTCTTGTAGGGCTTAAGTGATAATAAGTGATGGTAATATGACTGAGTTGAGTAAGTGGGTGAGGGATTTCAAATCAGCTGAGCGTAGTGTGAGGCTGATTTGAAATTATGAGCATGATTATCCCTGAATTGTACGACACAAGGTCTGATTACCAATTAATTGTGTCAACAACAAAATGTGAGAAACTCAGGAATTAGTAATGGTTAAATAATTAAGTCAGTGGTTGAAAAAAGGCTTTCAAAATCTTAGGAAAACATATCTGAATAGAAGTCATTGGACCAGTTAATTTTGTCCATGTTTGTTTTCAATCTGCACCTGTCAACCTTCTCAGTTAAAAAAGTTTCCTTGATTTTGATTGACTAGGATGGGCTAGATAGTTGTTGTGTTGTTTAAAATACTGCACCAGGGTTTTCAAAAGCAGCTGATGCCCGACTCATGTCACCAGCTACTTTGAGAATAAACGCCAGCTACTTCTGCTATTACAAAGTACCAAGTATGAGTTAATGTAGTAAATAGAGGACTCAAAATTTTGGCCCAAATTAAAATCGCAATGCCTGTAATATAAAATTAAAGATGAACTACTTTGTTCTCGCAAATTTTTTTTGCTTTCCAGTATTAAAGATAAATATGGGCCAGAAACCAGCCAATGAAACCATTTTGCAGTTTCTGATCCTGCTTTTTGTTGTCCTGACATTGATCAACTAGTCGTTTTCTCCACATCGCATTTGAAACTTTTTGCCATGAATCTGTGAGAGCTAGGTGTTGCACTTGTCACTTTAAACAGTCCCAGTCACAGATGAAAAGGCAAAAATCACAGCCGCTTTTAACCCAGAATACAATATACAGTGACCAGAAAAGTAACTTTTTGGGCCTGAAATGCGCCAGATTGCTCCTCAGAGCATGCAGACCATGTGTGGCACCATTGCCGTGCTGCATTAGTGCTCCGGCTACTTTAATTTTTCCTCCTGCAACTTTTTCCCAATTTGAAAGGCAGGATCCATCTCCTTGCTAGGAACTCCTTAAAATATATAGTGCAATTTTGCGAGGTTTGCCTGATGTAGTGCACCCCTTACAAAAGATCCAAATTGGGTTATGAGCTTCTGTTGGTTTAGGGAAACAATTACTTTAGTTGCTTCTTAGTCAGGTGTATTGGTAATTTGGTAAGGATTTTTCTTCTCTGCTGCCTACAGCCTTCAAATGCATTTGAGGACATATCTCCTAAGGTTCCCACTGAGAGTAACATCCCTGCTTGGTTGGAAGAACACCTTGAACCTGATGTACTTGATGTCTATGAGTTGGAGCTTGCAGAGATCGGAAATGTGACATCAGTTCAATTGTACATCAGAGGAGAATATGATCCATCCATAGGTATAAAAAACACTGTACTTTTATATAGCAAAATATTTTACAAATGAATCGAGAGTGGTGGTAGTATTAAACAAGGAAGGAAAGACAGAGACATAGGAAGAAGAAAGGGAAGAAAGTAAGGGAAGAAGATTGAAAAGAATGAAGTTGGAAAAAGGAAAGGAAGCTAGAATGAATCAAGTTTGGTGAAAAAGGAAAGAATAGAGATGAAAGGGAATGGAAAAGATAAAGACAGCAGGAGATTAAGCATTACAGTATTTTAAGATTAACCCTTTGTTTAAAGGAACAGATTTAGTTTCCCTGTTCTGCTGTAAATGTAGTTTGCTTTTCTTTGCAGGAAAGTGGGAAAAACAGGACGGACTAGATTCCAACTTTACAGAAGTTTATCCATGGTCGCGCCCATCGCTGGGGAATCCCAATGTGTTAGAATCAGATGCATTGATAAGGTTTCTTCCTGCTGAAAATTACTATGGAAAATTACTCTATGAAGTTGTTGGGGGGCTGCAACTTTTTTACACAGATGGTCCAGGCTTGATGTGTGCTTACAGATATTCACCAGAATATCAACGGATATTGAGACTGTTACAGAGAAAGGTACTTAGTACTGTAATTCATCAGTGGAATAGTCTGTGATGAGGCAAAGAGCACAAAAGTCTCTAATTGTATATGGCCAGAGCTTATCCCACTTTCAGTAGCATGAAGCATCTGGGAGTATTGTTCCTCCTGCCCTTTATGGGATGCTACATGTAGTCCAGTGCAGGGTTACCTCTAAAGTTATAATACCCATTTTTACACCTGGGTGGAGACAGACACTGTGGAGTTATGTTTCTTGTCTAAGGAAACAACACATAGCCACCACCAGGGCTTGAACTCCAGACCTCCCACTTGGAAGTCCAACACGTTTACCACTACACTACCTCTGTGGTGTGAGAGAAACTAAATGTAGATAGCAGAATTGGGATAGGGTAAGAGAAGTTAACAACAGTTGTTGCAAGGTGGAGGTTAGTTGTCCCATGGGCCTGAATGACCCATAGCCCAATAACAATACAATGTAATAAATACAATAATAGATATAATATGAATACAATGACAATAGCCCATAGCCCAATGACCCACGCTGACAACTGACATACTGACTGCTGATGTGCTTGACACTCTGTAGGATGAAACCACCAAGGGAAGAAACACACAGCATTGCTCCATGTAGTTGACTAGCTTAAATTAGATTTAAGCCTTTTAAGTAATGATAACTAAGAGTAACCCTGCAACTGCAAACAAACCTGCAAATTTCTTTAACGCAGACTCAGTGACAGTAAGTTTTTTATGTGGGTTGATAAATGTACGTTAAGTTGTACCATCATTGGATGATAGTTAATTTGATGTTTCAAAGATTAGCCCTACACCTATAGGTCAGAGTGAATGGCAAAGGGCTAAGGCACAAAGCATCAGCTTCACACTCATCATACAGTGGTGAATTGTTTGATAAATACTTTTTTGTGATTCAGTTTTCCACTGATGAGACACTAGTTTCTTGAGAAACCAACACCCTTAAATGTATATTCATAATTACTGCAAATCTACCTTTTTTCCAGTGTTACTTCCCAGGTGTTTTGCCAGGAATCCATTTAGACAGCGTATTGGTTTCTAACATAGACATTCTGGCAAGGGTGCATTGTGAGGTGGTATCATGGCAAATGGAGCCAACAGAAGAAAGTATTTACAATATTTTGCAGTACATCCCAGATATAGATACAGATGGGATCTTTCACCTGTTCAAAGAAGTGTATGAGAAAAGTAAGGCAGTGTATACATGTATTACCCTTTGGTACATTGCAACCCATTCTTGTAAATGGTTTTTAGTCTACAAAAGTTATTATTATTATTGTACTGTACAGGAGCAATTGTACTCTGTTGTACTGCACTGCAGTGATTGTAGTCAGCAGCCCTTTAACCCTCTTTAACTCCTTAGGGGTCTCCCTGTGACAAGTAAAAGTTAATCATCTGATGTTAGCCAGAGTAAAATCTATGAAGACACTCTTAGGGGGGAAGGGGTTAAGAGAGATAGTGTTTTAACCCTTTAACTCCTAAGGGATCTCCCTGTGATGAGTGAAATTGTCTGGTGTTATCCAGAGTAAAATCTATGAAGTCGCTCTTAAGAGGGACAGAGTTAAGAGAGATAGTTTTTGACCCTTTAACTCTTGAGGGGTCTCACTGTAATAAGTAAAATTGCCTGGCGTTAGCCAGAGTAAAATCTATGAAGTCGCTCTTAAGAGGGACAGAGTTAAGAGAGATAGTTTTTGACCCTTTAACTCTTGAGGGGTCTCACTTTAATAAGTAAAATTGTCTGGCGTTAGCCAGAGTGAAATCTATGAAGTCACTTGTAAGAGGGAAAGGGTTAAGCCCATCATTAGAATGTAACGTCTCTTAACTTGTCCCCATACTGTACTAGAAAAGAGTATGTGTTAGAATATCAACGTAACAGGTTTGATTGATGTTTTTTTATTGTAGGTCTTGCACCAGAAGGAAGGATGCATGATTCTGTATGTATAGTGACGTCATATCCTTATTCTACTGTAGTTTGTGGCTGACCATTCATACTTCAGTCAATATTAAAGTTTTAAATTTATAGTACAAATACTCAACCCAATACCACCCAAACAAATATTCATATAATTTATCCAATCATGATCAAGTATCTAAACATCAAAATCTTTACAATTGTATTAAAATGCATATAATTTGCTCTGTGACTGTACAAACATATCAAGATTGAAAAAGAATCATCTTAGTTGGTAGATATTCACCACAAAAATCTGTTGTTCAGCATCAAGAACAGACATTCAACATTTTTCAAAATTTACTTTGGTGGCCTTGGTTTGAGTATAGTTCCACTGAAATCCAGGAAATTTGTAATTGAAGGTAACAAATGTCTACTGCCATCTTCTAACGGTTCTACTAACAGCCTTAACAGATCACTTCTAACGTCTGACACTTTTGCTAACGGCTCTAATGCTTTCTTGTTATCTTCTAACGGTAAAACTAACAGCTCTAACGGCTTGCTGCTACGGGTAACGTCTAGCGGTTGGGCTAATCGCTGTAACGTTTTGTTGTTATCTTCTAACAGTTAAACTAACGGCTCTAATTGCTTGCTGGTAACGTCTAATACTTGAGCTAACGGCTCTAACACTTTGGAGAGAGCTTTCTAACGGGTGACTAACAGATGGCTAACGGATGACTAATGCTATTGCTCGTTTAACGGATAAGTGTTAGTGTACGTTTTCCTGTGGAGGGTTACAATTTTACCTGCTGGCTCCTTTATCTCTGAGCTCATCAATAATTAATTTGGATTCAAAATAAGACAGGGGAGGTGAATCTGATGAATCTGGTCAAGGAATAGTGAGCAAAGTGTCAAGCAATGTCTGCTATAGAAACTGGATAAATCAAACGAGTTGATTAAGTAAGTTATACCACCGTAAGGTAAATGGGAGGTGCTAACGTTTCGAGCGTTAGCCCTTTGTCGAAGCTCTGACGAAGGGCTAACGCTCGAAACGTCAGCACCTCCCATTTACCTTACGGTGGTATAACTTACTTAATCAACTCATTTGATTTATCCAGTTTCTTGTGTTTCAATTTCCCACCGACGCAGCACCAGTTTCTTTAGAATCTATCCCCACAATGTCTGCTATAGACATGTATACATGGTCCTCAGATCACAGACGACACCTTTTATTTCTTGGAAACCAAGTGCAAAAGTTAAGAAAAAACTATCAGTTCTTGGCTGACCTTTTCAACTAAAATTGACTTAAATTTTGGAATGGTTTTCTTCTCAAATTTAGTAGAGAATGGTGAGGAATGTATGTACTGGTACTAAACTCACTGAGTATAGTTGACTATGATATTGGCTCTCCAAAAATGTTTGTTTGAAAATGTACTTAACTGTAAGTGCTTTCTTAATCTTGAGCAACCCTTCCACAAATAGACCATTTCCTGATGGTTTAATGGTGCATTTGGTGAAACGTGATAAAGAATGTACAAATTTATCTTTCATTAATAATTTTTTGCAGCTTCCTTTAAGGTATCACATGTCATCAACACAGTATGATGAACATTCTGGGATGTTTTATTTTGCTGATAGTCAAAGCGCATTTTTGTTGCTTGAGGTGACACCATTTTATCAGAGATTTCCTACAGTCTGGAGTTTTGTTCCTCTTAATGAAGTTGATGAAATTTTTGATGATGCACCTGGGGACATTGTTATCCAGAGTGTTCAAATGTTTGGAGTGACTGGATCACTGGCAGTTTATAGAGGAAGCCTGCCATGGGAGAAACTTGAAAACATTTCACCAGATAACACTGAGACAATTGGCCCTCATGAGTACATCAGGTATGTTGTAAAAGTGAACTTGGATTGTTTTTTGCATGCTTTTCTGTGGATATAACTACGTCACCACCAATATATTATGTTAAACTTATCTTTTGTGCAACTGTACTTTTCAGATTCGTTCCATCCAATAACATGTCTGTTTCCCACGGAGTTGTACTGGTTAATTACACTGAAGCAGCTAATAGTGAAAATGTGAAAACATTTGCTATGTTTGAGTTTCCAAAGAAGATTCCTCCACAAATAGTCATTCATGAGGATGTTTACAGTATTGCAGAGAACAGCCAGGGTGAAGACATCTTTAATGTAAGTTTTAATGTAATCATGCATGCAGTAATGTAACAGCAAACTGTAATGTACACGTACATGTGTAAACTGACCACGTTCCCTTTTTTCCTCATTTTAAATTTGTAATGCGCAGTCTACAGTAAGTCATTTTGTTTTTCAGTATCCCTTGCCCACTCTTTTTTTAACAGTAAATATCTTTTAACCATTAAACTTGTCTTTTTCAAGGCGGTCTTTTTCTTTATCTTATCTTTTTTGTTGTTTGACTGTAACACATACAAAGAGAATAGGATTTTATATCAAAGTCACTTTTAAGTCTTTAGCAAGAATTTGAAACTGAGAAAATGTCTCTACCTACTTGTATCGACAGTCTTCAATGAGGTATGAAGACATATCCCCTAGGGTTCCATCAGAGAGTAGCATTCCTGCCTGGTTGGAGAGATACCTTGAACGTGATGTATTTGATGTCTATAATGTGGAGCTTTCAGAGATCAGAAATATGACTTCAGTTTACTTGTATATTGGAGGGGATTTTGATAACCCTTTCAAAGGTACGTACATGCACAATTTTAAGACTACAGATCAATCTTTGAACTCCCATTGAGCTTTATCAAAAAAAACAGAAAAAGCATTATTGCATGTACTTGTACATACTTGTTATAGAATATCAATAGTTATTTATCATAGAGTCGACAAAAGAATGATATGTTCTGTATATTTACTAGAGTATTGGTCACAACATGTAACAATAATTATTCTCTGTGATCAAAGTGAATAGTTACAGAAGCAGCAACTGAATTTTTGTTTTAGCCACTATTCACCAAGATTGAAAAGAATAAGTATTGGTTTGGTATAAACAGTACCAATGAAGCAACCTCAGTCTCTTTGGGTGCAGGTGTGCCATTACACGAATGAAGAGACAATGTGCAGTGTGATGTGAGCATTTTGATCTTTGGGTGCAGGTGTGCCATTACATGAATGAAAAGACATTATGTGCAGTGTGATGTGAGCATTTTGATCTTTGGGTGCCGGTGTGCCATTATGTGAATGAAAAGACATTATGTGCAGTGTGATGTGAGCATTTTGATCTTTGGGTGCAGGTGTGCCATTACATGAATGAAGAGACAATGTGCAGTGTGATGTGAGCATTTTGATCTTTGGGTGCAGGTATGCCATTACATGAATGAAAAGACATTATGTGCAGTGTGATGTGAGCATTTTCATCTTTGGGTGTAGGTGTGCCATTACATGAATGAAAAAGACAATGTGCAGTGTGATGTGAGCATTTTGATCTTTTCAGGTTGTTACTTCAAGCTGTGGTTCCTCTTTCTCTCTGTAAGGAATAGAATCAAGCCAACTGCTTGCTAACCTTAATATTAATGTTTTGTTCTAATTTTTGTTGACAGGTACATGGCAGGTAAGAGAAGAACCTAGCATGGACTGGACAGATGCTGAGATCTCAGTGCGATTTCCATCTCTTCAACACCCTCTTGAAGCTGCACCAGATAGTGTATCCCGGTTTATTCCTGCCCCAAATTATTATGGAAAATCACCATATGAAGTCGTTGGAGCGTTGGGGCTTTATTACACAGATGATCCAGGCTTAGCATGTCTCTACAGATATTCACCAGTCTATCAACGGATAATCAGAGTGCTAAAACGAAGGGTGAGTAAAGTACAGTCGTAGTTCCAGCTTTGTTGGCTGGGTTATAGAACATTTTGGCAATACAGTACTTTTGTTTTAAGAGACTTTATTTGAAGCGGAGTCTTGTCACTTATGCACACGGATCTGAAGATAAACAGTGGCGGATCCAGGGGGAGGGTCCGGGGGGTCCGGACCCCCCCTATCAGACCTGACGCTTGTTTGAGACTAAAATTCTTACATCGACTGGACGTATATCACTTTTTAACTGGCTGATGTTTTACATGGACTTGAATATTTAAATCTGAGTGGCCATGTGGTATCTAATCTGACCTTCTTGCAAGGCACGCGCCAGTTGGAGTATTTGATCCTAAATGATTGCATTGCATTGAAGGACATATCCCCGGTTTCTTTTTTGTAAACATTTAACCTTCCTTTTGCTAAACAGGGTAGTTATTCACGAAAGGGAGCTCTTGCAGTCTGTACTGCCGCTGTCAAATCTGTTTTTCCTCGGTGTAAAGGGAAACGAGCTATCTTTAGAGTCACTTAAAGAAATGTGCAAAACACTTTGCAAACTTTCTTTTCTCAACTTAGACCTTAATATAGTAAATCGATCAGAATTTTTATCCTTAGCAAGCGAATTTGATATCACTGTCAACGATGCTTAATTAAATGGTGCAGTACGTTGACTCAGTTTTTCTCAATCATTGGTGATGAGGTGACAGATAAATACGCAAATCAAGAAATATTAAGTGTTTGCCTTAGGTTTTTAGATCTAAACAATGACGTTTCCCCTCAAATCAAAGAAGTATTTTTCGACTTTGTCAACCTTGACAAAACAACTGGTGAGAGCATAGCAAACGCTATTTTGTCAAGTTTGGCCGAGAACAACATCGATGTGGCGTTTGCAAGAGGACAGGCATACGATGGTGCCAGTGCCATCCTCAGAAGCATGTGGTGTGCAAGGAAGAATAAGGAGAATAGCACCGATGGCACTGTACACTCATTGCAATAGTCACGTTTTGAATCTCAGTGTTGCAGCCGCATGCAGGTTAACTTCAGTCAGAAACATGATTGGAACCTTAAATGAAACTTTCCTTTTCTTTCATTTTTCACCTAAAAGACAGCGATTTCTAGAACAAGTTTTAGAGAAGTGTGGTTCTACTTCCAGAAAGGAGAAGTTAAAAGGCTTATGCAAGACCCGATGGGTGGAAAGGCATGAATGTTACGAGACTTTCTACGAACTTTACGAATACGCTTGTATTAGCTTGGAAACGATAGTTGATCAAGAGTCGCATCCTCATGTATATTCGTCGTTATCGTTCACGTGGGACAGGGAGACTAAAACCAAGGCACAAGGTCTTCTGGCAAATTTGAAGACATTCGGATTCATCTTCACTTTTTTGATCACAAAGAATAGCCTAGGAACACTCAAACCAATTGCAGCCAAGCTTCAGAAGAAAGACCAAGATGTCTTTCAAGCGTGTTCTATGATTGACGACACCATTAAAGCAGTTGCCAGGGTGAGGTCAAACATAGAAGAGGAATGTCATGAATGGTTTGAAGACGCTTCTTGACTGGCTGACAAGATTGAGGCTACAGTCTCAGTGCCAAGAATCACTGGGAGGCAGGAACATAGGAACAATGCACCTAGCGTAAACCCGGAATCACATTATCGTGTTAACGTTGCCATACCTTTTATAGATCATTTATTAGAAGAAATGAGTTCAAGATTCAGCGAAGACAATAGGGCTGGAGCCGAAATTTTTGCCTTGGTTCCATCTGCCATGGTGAAGCATGACAGTCTTCGTAATTTAGCAGAAAAGCTGCAATTTTGGCAACAGGACGTACCAACACCGTCCTCTCTTCTTTCTGAGTTAAAGGAATGGTAATACTTCTGGAAACAGTACACGCCCGCTATACAGCTACCGGGAAATCTTATTGAGTGTGTAAAATATGCTGACGAGGATATGTATCCTAACATACGAGTTTTGCTTATAATTGGTTGTACCCTTCCTGTTAGTTCTGCCGAAGCTGAGCGTTCATTCTCTGGCTTGCGACGAATCAAGTCATATCTCAGAAACAGGATGTCTGATGAGCGGTTGTCAGGACTTGCACTCATGCACTTACATCATGACCTTGACATTGATGTTGACGAAATCTCTACAATCTTTGGGCTCCTACTCCGTGTACCGGAACAGGTGACATATGCATTGTTTCACCATTGTGTGTAAATTACTCAGTAACAACTTTTTTATTGTCTGTCTTTGTTTTACGTAATCTGTGTCGGTACACGGAGGAGCCAATCTTTGTAACCAAGCACAAGAGGAGGATGTTTCAAGGGTGTATCCTGTACGAGTAGAACTCAAGTACATGGTAAGAGGCCAAGGAATTAAAACGTGCAACCACGATTGGCGGTAGGGGGTGTAATTTGCCACAAAAAAAAATCAACTGTCTTTTTTGAACCAAAGTTTGGACCCCCCCAGTCAAAAATTCCTGGATCCGCCCCTGATAAATGGTTTACTGGATTTATTTCTGCAGCTATGGATAGTCCCTACAAGTTTCTTAATAATTAGAATTAGTATCACCCAACTAGTGGACTAATGCAAATGCCGCAATCTGATTGGCTACGCTACTAGAGGACTCCTCGAGTAGCGAAATTTGTGGCGCTTTCTTTTGTTTTATTCCCAAATAAATCTTTCTTTCAACTTTCTTTTATTATTGCTTTTTCTGTCCGACTAGTTGGGTGATACTAAAACAATTAGACCCTTCGCCCTCAGGGGCTACGGGTCTAATTGTTAAATATGACTTATTATTATTATTATTGTTATTATTTTAATGTTCGTTATACGTAGTGAACAAAGTTAATGTGTAGCCATAACAAATGAAAAGTGAAAACAGAATAGATGCTTCATTCTATAATGTTCATGTACAGGGTTAAATGGCCAGTTCTTTGACTTTCTCCAGGGCAATTTTCCAGGAATATTCTCTGAAGACGTGTTAACGCTGTGGTTGAAATTAAGGACTCTGGCAAGGGCACATTGTGAATTGGTGTCACTACAGTGGGAGCCAACTGATGGCAATGTTGAACGCATTTTACATGAGTTCCCTGAAATAGATGTTGATGGGATTCTCTACTTACTGCGACAAGTTTATGAAAGAAGTAAGATAAAATAATATTTAGCCAAAGTATGAGAATTGAAATTAGCAGGTTACTTTCACTTTTGCTATCCTCCCAAGACACTTGTATTCAACAGCAAGATATTGTTATAATTTATTGGAGGGTTTTGGAAATTAATCTGAAACAAAGGAAAAAACAAATCAAACTAGTTTGGAACCATTTTGGCCTGAAATTCATTTTCACCTACAACATATATACATGTATATCCTGTTCTGGCCTGGATTTTTTTTCAGGCTTTAATTTCACATCTGCTTAAGTTTGAGCAGACGTATTGTAATTGGGTTGGGCATAAGATTGGATAACTAATCAAAAATAATATTCAAAGTAATTGAAGCACGATTCTAACGTTCATTTTTTCTAGGTCTAGGACCAGAGGGAGCAATCAACATTCCTGTGAGTATGATCATATTTCGTTTCGTGCTGCAGCAGTTGGAAAATTTCAGTTATAATCAACTCCTTAAGCTAAGCTAGCCTATCAAATTCATTTGGTCAACTTAGCCTTTACTCAGTAAGCTTCTCATCCAGTAATTGTACATTTGTTACCATGGTATAACTTCAGTACACTGTAAAGGAATTCAGCAAATATGTTGATAAATTGACGTCTTCATTGTAACTTGTTTGGAAATCTAACAAAAGTCTCTTGCACAACAGCAATGATAACCCAGTTCTAAATGGATGTTTGCCATGCAGTTCCAAAGCAGACTTTTTGATATGATTTTAAATGTTTAACATTAACTTGTATGGTACATGAACGAATTACTGGTAGTAAAAGGAGGTAAAAAAAAATTATGAACAATTCATGTACTTACTGTGTCACCTATTTTTAACAATTTATTACAGCCACCCTCAAGGTATCTCATGTCATCAACAAAGTATGATGAGCATTCTGGGATGTATTACTTTGTTGATAATCACAGTGCATTTGTATCGCTTGATGTGGTTCCATCTCATCCAAGAATTCCTACTGTGTGGAGTTTTGTTCGTCTTCGTGAAGTTGATGGGATTTTTGATGATGAGCCTGGGGACATTGTTATCCAGAGTGTTGAAATGTTTGGAGTGATTGGATCACTGGCAGTTTATAGAGGAAGCCCACCATGGGAGAAACTTGATCACATTTCACCAGATAATACTGAGACAGTTGGCCCTGATGACTACATTAAGTAGGTTTAAATAGATTTAAAATATATTTTGTGTTGTACATTTGGTGATTATCATGGGCTGTTGTCAATTCATATACCGGTAATTATAGGTTGTTGTATTTTCTGATATTTTAGTATAATAATTTTAATAATATTTATTATTATTCCCAGTCATAGTACATTAATGACTTTAACTATTGTTTTTTCTACATGTATGAATCTGTCAAAACATGTCGTTTCCTGGAGTGATATTGATTTTATTGGGGTCAGTAATTTTACCTTGCAATTTTACTTTTATTTCAGATTTATACCATCCAACAACATGTCAGTTTCCCATGGAGTTATACTGGTTAATTACACTGAAGCAGCTGATGTTAAAACATTTGCTATTTTTGAGTTTCCAAAGAAGATCCCTCCACAAATAGTCATTGATGAGAATGTTTACAGTGTTGCTGAGAGCAGCCAAGGAGAAAAGATATTTAATGTAAGTAATAGCAGTTGTAGGGTTTTGAAAACAATTTTTTTGGGTTGGTCAGGTGATCTGTGCTCCATCTGTGTGAACAGTGCAATGCATTTGGGTACAGTAAATTTTGAATGCCAAGGATGCATAAGTAAGTTGATACAGGAACTTTCTTTTTCCATTAGCATTATCACTACCACCATCACCATTGTTATTACTGTTGTTATTTTTATTGTTATAAGTTTATTGTTACCATACGTTTTATTTCTCCTTCCTTTTTCTGAGAACAGTCTTCAGAGGTGTTTGATGACAGATCTCCCAAGGTTTCTACCAACAGTAGTATTCCTGAGTGGTTGGAGCAATACCTTGAACCTGATTTACTTGATGTCTATAGCAAGGAACTTGAAGAGATAAGAAACATGGATCCAGTTCACTTGTACATAGGAGGAGATTTTAATGACCCCTTTAAAGGTTGAGATTTTATATTCAAACATTGATTATTTTAGTATCTTCTGTACACACAGCATTTGAGACAGTTAATTTCACATGTAAATTTACTGAATGTACTTTATTGAATAACCTTTCAAGGCCATTGAAAAAATTAATGTGAGGGTACAGCAATTAAGTGACTTGGCCTCACATGTCATAGCATAACAGTCAAGCTCTTTGTTAGCATTTATCCACTTATTATTTTGTAGCGAAAATTGATTATCTCTTTTATTAGTCCCTAATATATGTGCTTTCGTTGGCAATTTTGAAACCAATCAATTTACATATTATTCTGTAGAATTATGGGATTGTTTCAAGATGTTTACTATGGTAAACCTGAGCTAAACACTGGCTGTGTAAGAAATTGAAATGGCTTCAAGATTCAGTTTTGCAAACAAGTGTTATTCTTTGTTTTTTTTTTTCTAGGTAAATGGCAGGTAAGAGAAGAACTTGGCATGAACTGGAAAGATGCTGAGATATCAGTACGATTCCCATCTCTTGGACACCCTCTTGAGGCTCCACAGGATGGATTATCTAGGTTCATTCCAGCCCCAAATTACTATGGAAAATCAACATATGAAGTTGTTGGAGCAATGAGGCTTTATTATACAGATGACCCAGGCTTAGCATGTCTCTACAGATATTCACCAGAATATCAACGGATTGTGAGAGTGCTAAAACATAGGGTGAGTACAGTGTAGCAGTTTGTTATTTTTGTACACTGCAGCTGCAGATTTAATGCCATTCAATGTCCTTAGTTTTCTGTGAAGAATTGTGGTGTAATTGATACAATGTATGTAGGGGGTTGTGACTCCATGAAGAAAGATGTTTATTTTTTTAATAGTTTACAAGACCAGGTTATCCGAATTGTTATTGCTGACAAAGCAGACAAAATACCTGTAGCAATGTGATCCTTTACCTTGAGCTTCATGTAGTATAATTGCTCACTCTACATGAAATTATAGTGCCATGAAATTGTAAGAGATACTAGGACTACAATGTACATGTAAACAAGAATAAAATATAGTAGAAATGATTAGCAAATTTTAGATGACAACAATAATAACCAAATAAACATGGTTAATTATGATTGAAAGAATCATTATTTTATTTATTAGGTACTCACAGAGATTACAATGTTTAACCAGTTTAAAAGCATGGGCATCCTATTAAGCTGCCCATACTTCTTCTTTACAGGGTAATTTTCCAGGAATATATACAGATATATACTCTTTATGGTCCAAAATACAAATTTTGGCCAAGGCACATTGTGAGATTGTATCGTGGCAGTTGGAGCCTACAGAAGAAAGTATTCAACACATTTTGCACCACTTTCCTGGAATAGATGTGGATGAAACCTTCCCGTTCTTCAAAGAAGTGTATCATAAAAGTAAGATAATTAATATTGTTCATACCATATCTTTGCATGCAGGTAATCATGTAATACTAAGGTACATTATTGTTGGTCTAAGGTGTAAGTATGGAAACCATACACAGATATTTTCCTGGAATAGATGCAGACTGATGAAACTCCCCATTTGTTCTGGAGGAGTTTCACTAAGTTATCTCAAATATCAAATGCCTAGTTCAGTATAAAAACAAAATTTGAATGTCCTATTAAAAAAAAAAATGAAAAAATAATTAACAATTATTCGCTGAAAGCAAAGTGATTATCGGTGAATATTCACTGATAATCACTGAGCCTGAGGCGAATAATTGTTTAAGTAAAAAAACACAGGCGATTATTTCAAAAAAAGAGAAGAAAAAGCAATGTACAGCACGGAAAAATTTTATTTCATCAAAAGCACGCAAATCGTCGAGTTGATTATCGGCTGATAATCCGAGATAGTGAACCAATCAGAGTGCACAATTTTGTATGATCACCTTCAGGAGTATTTATACTAAAATAAAATAATCACTTTATTTATGTGCTGATATATTTAGCACTGCTCAGTGCTAATTGGGGGAAGTGTAAATAGAGAAACAAACAATCATTGTAAACAGAACATGAACTTGGGTTAGAATACCAACTGATAGGAGGTGGACCAGTTGACTATTTACAAGCGTGGTTGAGGATTTGAATCTTGGTATGACCTTATTACCAATCCAACTAGCGGTCAGGACAGGACTCAAAACTGGAATGACCAGATTCCAAGTCTGTCTTGTAACCACTTGGCCACCACACTGCCTCAAAGGCTGGTAAAAATGGTACAAGTTCAGAGAAGAGGTGACCAATGCATTGGTGTGAGTGTTATTATTGTCAGTTAACTGTATTTATTGCGGCTTAATCTGATTTTGTTTAGGTTTGGAACCAGAAGGAAGCATGAGTTACTCAGTAAGTATAACCATACACTTTTCTTTGTTGTACAAATACAGTGAGAGACAGGGCTGCAATTGGTGAATTGTAACAAAAAAGATTGAGAGACGCCTTTATTTAAAATAAAAAAAAAGTAATTTCCCTAGGGTAGTCCATTTAGGGAGCTTACAAAGCATACCTGCTAACAATAGGAGCCCTGAGTTCACTAATTAGACTATCAATAATAATAATTTATAATAATAATAATAATAATAATAATAATAATAATAATAATAATAATAATAAAGTATAATTATATACAAGGTAATATAACAAAAGAACTAAAACAAGATCATTTAAGGTTAGGGACATTTACAATAACTATTAAAAACCATACTTAAAAGGATCTCCTGGCCACTTCTTTTCTTATAGCAGGCAGATGCAAGAGATTGCTCTGGCGGGTTGAACAAGCACAAATGTCCTTGTTAGAAACAAAGTAGTTCTTAAAATAATGAGGACACCGGCTATGTATACATTTCCTAACAAGTTTCAGGATAAGTTCATCGCATCTTCACCTAAGACTTGGCCATTTCAAAGCTTTCAACGCATTGTCACTACTAGATGTTTTAATTACAATTCTTCAAACGCGCTTCTGCAGAGTTTGTAGAGTTCAATTGTTTACTTCCCCTCAGCACCCCCAGACCCCAGCACACTACTTTTAAGTCGGTCTAAACATAGATAAATAATAGCATTAGCACTATGTGTGGGGATGTAACCATGAACACGTCCTAACCGACTGACCTGCCTACCAACTTTAGACACAATAGAGTACTAAAGTGATGACATCACAAAAACTAAATTTCTAAAGTTATGGGATTTATTGAGACATTTCAAAGGAGCATGATGAAAAGTGCCTACAGGCCAAAAATCAGCCTCTCATTTCAATTTTGGAGTGAGATATTGCAACTTTTACGCTCCAGTGATTCCATACAAATCCTTCTAATTTTGTCTCGGTTCCAAACGTTTGGAACCGAGACAAAATTAGAAGGATTTGTATGGAATCACTGGAGCGTAAAAGTTGCAATATCTCACTCCAAAATTGAAATGAGAGGCTGATTTTTGGCCTGTAGGCATTTTTCATCATGCTGTTTGCAAACATCTTAATAAATCCCATAATTTCAAAAATTGAGATATTTGTGACGTCACACTTTAGTACTCTATTGCTTTAACATGTTCGTTCCAACTGAGGCGTTCATCAAAGATGACACCCAGATACTTAAACTCAGTAACATGCTTTAAACTCGGTAATGCAGGTTACATTCATTATTTTATACCAGCATAATATTAAACTATGTTTTATAAAACACTTAGTTTGTAACATTCTTTTAACAGGAAGAGGAGTTTAATACTCATCAACGATTTTTGTGTTTATTTTTCACTTTTGTATTTATCCAGTTGATAATCCCAGAATTATAAGTCAGCAAGTATACAGCAGTTTTCATTTGACTTGTTTTGCTTTGCTAGGACAGGTGATGGGCTTAGAATAAAGTGATATTAGCCTGATGGAAACTAATAAGCATATGGTTCTATGAAAATTATACTCTTTAGCAGCTAAACATACAGTAATTCTTTACCAAATTAAACAGGGTCTCTACTTAATTGATTTATGTGTAATGCAGTTACATGCTTACTGAAGGACCTATTTGCTATCATATGTTTGCAGCAACCTTCAAGATATCGCATGTCATCAACAAAGTATGATGAACATTCTGGGATGTATTATTATGTTGATGATCACAGTTCATTTTTGTTGCTTGATGTGGTTCCATCTTATCCAAGAATTCCTACTGTGTGGAGTTTTGTTCGTCTTCGTGAAGTTGATGGGATTTTTGATGATGAACCTGGGGACATTGATATCCAGAGTGTTGAAATGTTTGGCGTGATTGGATCACTGGCAGTTTATAGAGGAAGCCTGCCATGGGACATACTTGGAAACATTTCACCAGATAATACTGAGACAGTTGGCCCTGATGACTACATTAAGTAGGTTTAAATAGATTTAAAATATATTTTGTGTTGTACATTTGGTGATTATCATGGGCTGTTGTCAATTCATATAGAGGTTGTTGTATTTTCTGATATTTTGATATTAGTAATAATTTTAATAGTAATAATATTATTATTATTCCCAGTCATAGTACAAATGACTTTAACTATTTGTGTTTTTTCTACATGTATGAATCTGTCAAAACTTATCATTTCCTAGAGTGATTTTGATTTTATTGGGGTTAGTAATTTTACTGTATTGATAGCATTTTATTGTGTTATATTTTTAATTCAATTGTACTTTTTAGATTTATTCCATCCAACAACATGTCTGTCTCTCATGGAGTTATACTGGTTAATTACACTGAAGCAGATGATAGTGAAAATATAAAAACATTCGCTATTCTTGAGTTTCCAAAGAAGATTCCTCCACGCATATTCATTCATGAGGATGTTTACAGTGTCACAGAGAACAGCCAAGGAGAAAAGATATTTAATGTAAGTGTTGACAATAACAGCATTTTGAAATTTTTGGACTGACTGGGTCAACTTTGTCATCCATTTATTTTATGTGTGTGTTGCAATGCAGTACAGTTATGATTTTTCAACAGTCACCATTATAATAAGCATTCTGCACTGTTGTGCATTGGGTTAATGTTTCGGTAAGAGTGAAGAACAGCTCACCTCCACCGACAGTTTGCCAACACATTACCGACATGTTACCAACAAGTTACAAACAGTTGGCCATAGGCTGAAAGAGCTATTCAGGTTGATGGTGGATGAGGCAAAGATTGTTGATCATTGATCAAACCAACAGTCTGCTGACAGATTGCCGACAGATTACCAACAGGTTACTAACATCTAGCCATCTGTCGACCGACATATCTTTACTGCTGTGGAAGAAAACTGTCAGTGGACTGTTGGCTGCCTGTCAGGTGGCCGACAGTCATCTGACAGTCGACTGACTGTCGGTGGAGGTGAACTGTTCTCCCCTTTTTAATACCAATGTTTCATTTATTAGTGCATTCATTATTTAGCTATGGTGTGCCATCAGCTGTTTTGATAGTCACAATATCCTTGTGTTCTAATTTCCTGCTGATACCTGATCAGTCTTTTTCTAACTACATAACGTATCCCAACCCCTCCCCACTCACACACAGGACAGTAGTCGTGCTCTCACCTTGCAGTTTGCACCTTCCAGTGGTGTTCCTTCCCTTACTAACTAGGTAATTCAAACTTCATACAGACTCTATCACTCACTCATTCTCTCACTCACTCACTAACTTACATACTTACTTTGTATGTACTTACTTCATTGCTTGTTTACTTAGTTAATTCTGACTATCTTGTTTACAAATTCAAAACCAATGGTCCTCCCTTTGTTTGCATCAACAGTCTTCAGTGTTATATGAGGACATTTCCCCCAAGGTTCCCAGTGATAGTAGCATTCCTGGCTGGTTGGAGCAATACCTCGAACCTGATGTAGTTGATGTCTATAACAAGGAACTTGCAGAGATCAGGGAAGCAATTCCATTTTATTTGTATATTGGAGGAGACTTTCACAACCCATCTGTAGGTAAGTGTTCAAATGTCTTTCACATATTTCACACTGTTAAACATTATTGTTTCTCATAAGCTTGGATCTAATTGGTGAAGATTGTTGCTAATATTCGGTTACCAGAGAACTTGGCAATAAAAACAAAATTCTCATGTGAATGTCTTTTACATGTACAGTATTATGTGTAATGTTCAGTTCATTCAAAGGCTAAAAACAATGGTAGGTAGTCAGTGGCTGAAAATTGCCCTTGTATCGATTGTTTGAGAAAATTTGATGCTTTGTTTATTGAAAGGTAAATGGCAGGTAGAAGAAGGAGATAAAGGCTGGGTAGATGCTGAGATCTCAATGCGATTCCCTTCTCTTCGAGAACCTCTGGCAGCTCCACCAGATGGAGTATCCAGGTTTATTCCAGCCCCAAATTACTATGGAAAATCAGCATATGAAGTCGTTGGAGCAATGGGGCTTTATTACACAGATGACCCAGGCTTAGCATGTCTCTACCGATATTCACCAGAATATCAACGGATATTCAGAGTGTTAAAACGAAGGGTAGGTACAACACTACACTAAAGTAGTTTCCTGAAGCAGTTATGATTAAGCAGTTTATAAATAGTTTTGCAAACGTGTTGTCTAGAGCGGTTTGAAATCGCTGTCAATCAATCAATCAATCAATCGATACTTTATTTATGCACGTAACGCCTAGGAGCTATATAATCTCGTTCATAATACGTACGTGTGTGAAATTACATTCACAAAGGCCATACCACAACACTGGAAATTACGTCCCCTACTCTTTGCGAACAGCGTGTGGGTTCTTTAACGTCCCACGAAGTTATTACAACCAAGGGTTGTGAGACGAGACCTACGGTTTATCGTCCTTATCCGAGAAGACTAGAAAGTCTAACCATTCGCAGATGTCATTACAAAGGCAGCACATTCTCCTCAATTAATTTAAAGACCCTGAGTGATGGTCCGGCCGAGGTTCGAACCCACAACCTCCCGCACAATAGTCCAGTGCTCAACCAACGGAGTGAACCGGTCGGCGGTTGCTTTGGTTTTGCTTTGCTACAATAGAAAATTAACCTAATAAATCTCGCCCAACTGTCTCATCAAATCAGATTTAAAACTAAAACCATCATCATTTTATTCAGAATGAATTTCAGAGGATGCCACGACGACAACAAAGAGTGGGAAAAACAAAGTTTATTATATCAAAATTATAGACTGTTGAATAGAATCAGCGTTATCGTAATCTGATGTAGTGCAATTTTGAGGATCGTCAGTACCTTTTTTTCCTCCAGGGAAGCTTTCCAGGAATATCTACAGACGTGCACTCGTTGTGGCTGAATCTACGAACTCTGGCAAAGGCACATTGTGAAGTGGTATCGTGGCAATTGGAGCCAACGGAAGAAAGTATTCATTACATTTTGCACTTCTTCCCTGGAATAGATATGGATGGAACTTTGCAGTTGTTCCGAGAAGTTTATAATAAAAGTAAGATGAGATTGTCTAAATGTATCATCACATGTCTTGCATTTCTTAGCAAGCATGTAACATTTGATAGCAAGATATATGCTCATCATCGTCATTATCATTATCATCATTAACATTATCATCCTCCTCATCATCATTAATATCATCCTGTCAACTCTTTTCTTACTTGTAAACACGATAGAAATTCCTCTCAGAATGCTTGTGGTGGCGGTAGTATGTAACTTGATATTCTGTTCATTGAATTGATTCTCGGAGTGTATTGTACATATTTTTGATTGTGAATATGCTTTGTTTTTATTATTTACATTGCAGGTCTCGCTCCAGGAGGAAGGACGCCTGTAAGTACTGTCATATCTACCGTTTTGTTTATTTAGTAAAGGACAAGCTGTTCAATAGTATAAAAGTCAGTTAGAAGGATTGTCCTCCCGTACATTTTTTCATTCTCCAAATGTTGTCAGTCAGTCGGTTCTCTCAACTGATGATAGGGGAAAATTTATACCATGTTTACCTCTTAAAGCCCTAAAATATATATTTACTTTTTCCTAACTGTTCTCATATATTTGTTTTGGTACTAGTGAGGAGAATTTGTTTAAATAGCAATACAACTCTATATTGGATGCTCAGTTTGGTTATTCTCATAACCTGAATGGTGAATGAACAGCGAATATTGTAATGAGAAATTGGATGCTGGTCACTACTGGGGCTTAAAGGGTTAACATTAAACTGATACAGTCAAAACACAGTAGTAACGTAACAATTGTTGCTTATTTTTTCTAGCCAGGAGCGGTGAGGGTACTCCCATAAATTTCGGATAGTTGTGTGCCACGAAGGGTCTTAAACCCTGCCCCCCCCCCCCCCTATTTAACGATGAAGAAAACGGAAATTGATGCCCTTTTTACGGTTCAAACCCGAAAAACGAGACCCTATGCAAAGGAAAAATAAAAACTAAAAATAGCTTTGAACGGGTCAACTTTATTTCGTTTCTGTAAGATTACTAGAAGTTAGCATCAAGCATAGCGTAGTAGACTAAGCTTACTTTAATAATATGCCATCAGAACCGGCGTGAAACAAAAGCCGGAAAACTGTCAGTGTTCTCAGGCTAATGAGGGAGGGGAGAGAAGCGTTGCGTGACGATCCAAATAACGACTAACCGCCACGGAAAAACACCATCTTTATAAAATCGCTTTGCTAATACTTTAACTTTAACAGATCATTTGTTTTCCGGTTAACTGGGTATTTACGCACTGTTATTTTAGCTGATACAATTTAGGCACCCTGCTATCTAAGGATCACACCGGAACACTATGCCAACATGGGCAAAAATGATACCCTATATAAGGATGGAGAACCTCAAAAACCATACCCTATACCGCGGCACATACCTATATAGCCCATATATGGCAGTACCCCCCCCCCCCCCTCGGACTCTAGCTATTTGACAGGTTCCTCCCATGTCTTCACCACGCAACTCTCTTTACTCAACATCAGATTCAGATTGTAGTCAAAACTCTTGAAACTCTATGGGGAATTGTGTACTTGAGCCTTTCAGTTTGTCGTATAATCCTGCAGAGTTACACTTTAACGCATATTTTTCATTGTCGGTTCGCGATGGATACAATTTATTCTGGAATTGGAAGCCTACCCCGCTGAGTATTTGACTTTCATTCCAAACATCTCTGTTTGAAAATGTACTGACTCCTTTACAGTCCTTTGTGCTTAACCTTGATCAACCCTCCCCGCAAATAGTCCATTTTCCAGTGGCTTAATTCATGGTGCATTTGATAAAAATTGATGAAGGATGTAAAGAATCATCTTTTATTAATATTTTTTTCAGCCACCTTCAAGATATCGCATGTCCCTAACCAAGTATGATGAACATTCTGGGATGTATTATTTTGTTGATAATCACAGTGCATTTGTATGGCTCGATGTGGTTCCATCTCATCCAAGAATTCCTACTGTGTGGAGCTTTGCACGTCTTCGTGAAGTTGATGGGATTTTTGATGATGAACCTGGGGACATTGTTATCCAGAGTGTTGAAATGTTTGGAGTGATTGGATCACTGGCAGTTTATAGAGGAAGCCTGCCATGGGAGAAACTTGAAAACATTTCACCAGATAATACCGAGACTGTTAATCCTGATGACCATATCAGGTAGGTTAAAAAAAAGATTGAACATTATATATGTGCACCACCTCTACATGATCTACAACCTCATAAAGAAACTGAACTGAACACATTGCAACCAGGTGGACGATCAGACATAGTTTAAGATTGCGAAATTTAACCAACCTAGTATCGAACAATGTCTGACCCTTTTAAATGGTACAATAACGTCGTTCAATTTCCAAATCTCAATATCGTAATACATGCTTCATCCGAGAGATTTCCTGTATAGTTCTCGACCTTGAATGTGCCAACTTACGGTCTACAAAACTAAGAGAGCAGTCCAAGGAAAAATGTGGTCGATTTGTTCTTGCAGTCGCATTAAAATTTATCTGTAAAATATAGAGAAAAGTACACACGAAAACACCATTGAATTGTTCCTTCGTATGTTGTTGTTAACACGTGAGCACAGCCGCCAGATTTTACTATTAACGATAACAACTTCTCTAGCTTTTATTGGTTTCGAAAATGTCGTAATCTAAGCCCTTGATGTAAATGTTCTTTTGAAAATAACTGCATTTTGCTGGAAAATTAGTTCCTGATTGTAATACTTGTACTCAGTGTATAATCTATGAATCGAACGAATCAATGGTGGCCATATGTAGGACATACAGTATTGTCAGTTAAATTAAACTTACTCAAAGGTTTGCAGCTTTTATCTTGCCTTACTAATTGTCCCTGCATTTTTACTTTGCAGATTCATTCCATCCAACAACGTTTCGCATGGAGTTATACTGGTTAATTACACTGAATCAGCTTCTGTTGAAAATGTGAAAACATTTGCTATTTTCGTGTTTCCGAAGATTGTTCCCCCAAGACTGGTTACTAACGAGGATTATTTCAGTGTTTCCCACAGCAGCCCTGGCGAACCAATACTTAGAGTATGTTTTTGATAGCGAACCAATCAGAGCGCGCGATTTTGTATAATCACCTGAGTATTTATACTAACGAGGATTATTTCAGTGTTTTCCACAGCAGCCCTGGCGAACCAATATTTAGAGTATGTTTTTGATAGCGAACCAATCAGAGCGCGCGATTTTGTATAATCACCTGAGTATTTATACTAACGAGGATTATTTCAGTGTTTCCCACAGCAGCCCTGGCGAACCAATACTTAGAGTATGTTTTGGCCGTATCAGTATTTTGCAATGTTTTGGCCGTATCAGTATTTTGCAATGTTTTGGCCGGATTGTTTACTCTGTGTTTCATCTGTGTGAAGTGCTGTAGTATTGTGGCTATGTTATTTGCTCGAGCATTTTGTATCCGTTTCTTTTGTCCCACTGTTGTTCCGTTGAATATGAAACTCGTTTGGTTTATTAACACGGTCACTTTGTTCCGCCACATAGCTTGTTTCGGTCGTTACAGATTTTTCATTTTATCTTATTTACTCATCCAAACCTAAGTGACCTACTTCTTTGAGCGCTTTTGATCAAATTCCAGTGTTGTTTTAAGTAGCTCTAAATAAGTAATACATTATAATAATTATTGTTTTTCATGAACAGTCTTCAAGTATATATGAAGACATATCTCCCACAGTTTCTAATGAAAGTACCATTCCTGAATGGTTGGAGCAATACCTTGAAGCCGATGAACTTGATATCTATAAGAAGGAACTTTCAGAGATCAGGAAAACAATTCCATTTTACTTGATCATTGGAGGAGATTATAACCCATCCAAAGGTAGGCGTAAAACTAAGTGGGCACAAATTTGCACGAGTGCAATTTGTTGTCTTTGAAAAAACTTACTAGTAAATTTATTGTTATTTGATTCAATGTAGTTTTTTGAATATCATTTATATTTTATATATAATCTAAAATATATGTTACTCCTAGCAAACGTTACACGTTGACCTTGTACTTATTTGTATGGAAACAATTGAACAAGAAATTGTTGGTACATGCCATTGAAGTATAATGTGAGATGAGCGTTTTGAAGTTAAAGTAAAATTGGGTGGATTTTTGTGGAAACTGGTTTTGTCAATGTACACTGTAGCATAGTTGTTGATAAAGGCAGTCAGTTGTTTATGTTCTGTGGTATCCTTTACTGGTCATATACAAAAAGAAGTTGCAAGGATAAGGACTGAAAAACATGACGCTTGAACGGGATTCGAACCCATGACCGTTACCTGTTACGTATCTTCTTCGTGCCATGTGGCACACAAGGCCTCAACACAATCCCGCCAACCAGCTCTGTGAACTGCTGCAATTTGTACCTCACACCAGTTCTTCCATCCAGCTTTTTCTCTTTCTCTCTCTGCTGTCCTCTTCCATATTGTCCGTGTTGGTCTTCCCCGTTTTCGGGGCAGAAAACGCCCTTGTGGGGTCCAGGTCAAACCAGTCCCATAACCTTACAACTTCTGTACATAATTGCAATGATCTTTCACTTGGTAAATCTTTCTTCTGCATTTTACAAAACGGTCATGAGAAATTTTCATTTATTTACATTCACAAAAAGAAATGTCTCCATGAATCCCATTGTTCAAACAAGAGTTATGCCTTATTCGTTGTCAGGTAAATGGCAGGTAAGAGAGGGTTCTGATATGGACTGGGAAGATGCTCATATACCAATAACGTACCCGTCTCTTCGCGAACCTCTTCCAACTCAACCTTATGGAGAATCGAGATTTTTTCCTGCTGAAAATTACTATGGAAAATCATCGTTTGAAACTGTTGGAGCAGTGGGACTTTATTACACAGATGACCCAGGCTTAGCATGTCTCTACAGATATTCACCAGAATATCAACGGATAGTCAGAGTGTTAAAACGAAGGGCAAGTACAACACTACGTAACAGTTTCTTATTCTGATAACTGTAGGTTTAGGTTTTTAAACACATTACAAACTATGTTTTTAAGCTGTGAATGGTGATATTTTGTGTAATGCGAATTTTGTTTTTCTGTACATTTTTATTGGACGTAACAAAATGGTTAGATCACATTAAGAAATCATCATCATTATTATCATCATCATCGTCATCATCTTATCATCATCATCATCATCATCATCGTCATCAATATCATAATCATCATCAATATCATCAGCAGCATCATGATCATCAACATCATCATCATTAGTATCATCGTCGTCGTTATCATCATCATCAATATCATCATCATCGCCATCAAGATTATCATTATCATCATCGTCATCAAGATTATCATCATCATCGTCATCATTATCGTTATCGTTATAATCATTATTATTATCATTATTTTAATTATTAGTCGTAATATCAGTACCAGTAGTATGCTTGTCAAGCACAATGAGCGTAGAAATAATTGTTCATTTATCTTTGTCTGAATGCAGCGTAGCGTAATGAAACAAAAGATAAATGGTTTCTTGAGTTCCCAACCACATGTGCATTTGTCGGCAGAGTGTTTTAAGTGCTGCTACGTGATTATGCGAACAAAGTGTCTGTGTGATGTGTAAAGGAGCCAGTATAGATACGCTGAACAGTAAACAAGTTTCATTGTGGATTGTCAATTCAAGCGGACAGTTAAATTTTGACCTGTTATCTTGAAATCCATTTATCCGTGACGCTTTCAGTTTTGTTTCCCTGATGATTGTTCATGTGACTTTAAACAGTTTGTTTTAGTGGCTTTGTTGTTGTCTAAAGTAGTAGAAATAATTGTTTTTTGTTTGTTACTGGTTGTTTAGTTCAATAAATGGGCTAAGAATTGTCTGCTTATCCCGCACCGCATTCTGGTTGTCAATGTTTTGGCTGCGGGGAATTCAAAAGTCATTGTTATTTAGTACGTTACAGCAATGAAGCGCCTTAGCTTCATTGTAAGCTGTTGAAGGATAGTTGTAAATTGTCTTTACCTTTTCTTTACAGGGCAGTTTCCCAGGAATATCTACAGACATGTCCTCATTGTTGTCTAAAATTCGCACTCTGGCAAAAGCACATTGTGAGGTAGTGTCATGGCAATTGGAACCATCAGAAGACAGTATGGAAATAATTCTGAGGAACTTCCCTGGAATAGATGTAGATGAAACTCTGCATTTGTTTAGAAAAGTCTATGAAAAAAGTATGATAACAGACTTTATTTTTTTTGAAGCATCTCAGCGGGCCAGAATCCCAATCCTCGAATCTGATTGGCTAATCGCACGCTCATAACCGGTCCAGCTTTTTACGATACGGATCACGGTCCGGATTTTTATCCGCGCTATTCGCGGCAAATTGAAAAAAAAGCAAACAAACAGAAAAAATAAATAAGTTATTTACCGGTCTAGGTCGGTCCGTATGGGAAAAAATTTCCATGCCTGTTCATCTGTGATTTGGGAATAGGCGGTTTTTTTTTTCTTAAAAAAAGAAAAAAAACGATTTAAGATCATTTTATATGTCATCAATAAAGTGCAAATGAGATCAGGTGACCAATGCATTGCTAAGTATTGTCAATATTGATTGTGGTTCAATGTTGTGTGTTATTCACTCGGCCTTCCTTACGAATGTCTGAGGTTAAAAATTTACATCGTTTTTGTTCTCGTTCATTCACTAATAAGATACTTGGAAATGCGCTGACTGGCTGATAGCACGTCAATTAATCCCAAACAGTGCAGAAAGTTGAAATTGAGTGCAGAAATTAATTTTTTGCATATTTATTACCAACAAGTACTCAAATGATTTTGAGTGTAATTTTGTATAAATAAGCACTAATGAATTGTTCAAAGACAATAAATTACACTCACCCTATAGGCTCGTGCAATTTGTTTCAGTCTTAATATTCCAAATTGTACTCCAAAACATTTGATTACCTATACAAATTGCCCTCTTGTTTAGGTTTGGAACCAGAAGGAAGTATCAGGGCTCCTGTAAGTATCATCTGATTTATTTTTGCATTTGCTGTACGTAGACAGAGAATAATGCGGTATCCATTCTGCACCTAGTTCAATAACCATTATATACGGAGCTTGAGCAAACACGATGACTGATGCATGGTACCAGTGAAAAAATGAATTAGTTTTCCTCCTGTTGTGATGGCGGCAGGCTTGTTGCATTTTCGTTCCTGTTTCTTTCAAACTGTGAACTTTTTCAACTTTAATCGTTAACGTTTCATTCCCGATTGCTCCATGTATTTTTGCCCGTTGTACACTCGCGTATCAGTGAAAACTTGAAAATGGTCTTTTCACGTTGTTCTTTGCAGAGGACGGCAACGAACCTAACCAGACTGTAATTGCACGTTTGCTTTCATTATGTCGTGCGTTAACGCTATTGGTTGGCGGAGTCCTTGTCGACGTCGTGTTTTGCTAAAGCTTCTTATTTTATGGTTTGTTTTAGACCTGGTAATCAAGATGAAAAACTGTGTTCTTGATATGGTGATTTATTATTATTGTTATTTCAGCCACCTTCAAGATATCGTATGTCCTTAACAAAGTATGATGAACATTTTGGGATTTATTACTTTGTTGATGATCACAGTGCGTTTGTATGGCTCGATGTGGTTCCTTCTCATCCGAGAATTCCTACTGTGTGGAGTTTTGTTCGTCTTCGTGAAGTTGATGGCATTTTTGATGATGAACCTGGGGACATTGTTATCCAGAGTGTTGAAATGTTTGGAGTGACTGGATCACTGGCAGTTTATAGAGGAAGCCCACCATGGGAGAAACTTGAAAACATTTCACCAGAAAATACTGAGACAGTTGATCCTGATGACCATATCAGGTAGGTTTAAATAGATTAAAAATATATTTGTGGTGTAGATTTGGCCATAACAGACATAAGCATTTTATCGTGCTAAGTAAGTTTTTCATACAATTGTACTTTGTCAGGTTTATTCCATCCAACAACATGTCCGTCTCCCATGGAGTTATACTGGTTAATTACACTGAAGCAGCTGATAGCGAAAATGTGAAAACATTTGCCATTTTTAAGTTTCCAAGGAAGATTCCTCCAAGAGTAGTCAGTCTTGTGGATGTCTATAGCATCGCAGAGAACAGCCAGGATGACCACATATTTAATGTAAGTGTTGTAAGTGGGGCAGATTTCACTTTATGTTTTGTGTAGTGTGGTGTTTACCTGTACTAAGTTTAGCGATGTGATGGGGATTATATGCAACTATTTTCAATCCAGTGAACCGTGATTGTTGAGGACCATGATCCTTCCATAATTTTCCTTATTGTTGCGTTCAATGAAACCTCTTTTTTCTTCCTTTCAACAGTCTTCAGTGTTATATGAGGACATATCCCCCAAGGTTCCTACCGACAGTAGTATTCCTGACTGGTTGGAAGAATACCTTGAACGTGACGTACTTGAAATCTACGAGTTGGAGCTTGCAGAGATCAGTGAAACAATTCCATTTTACTTGTATATCGGAGGAGACTTTATTAACCCTTCTATTGGTAGGTTTACAATTAATGGCGCTGTGTAGTTATTTACTATGAAGTGTAGTTCAAACACCTATTCACAAATGAAGGCCTTGATAAACTAAAGGGTGTTGGGATGGAAAGACACGAGGTTTGTTTCAGATTTGAAATTCTTCCCTGATGGCCCATAAAAGGAATATATCGGCCGTGTTACGGAGTGGCTATGGTGCAGGATTTGAAATCTGGCAGTCCCGAATTCAACTCCCATCCTGACCACTGGCTGGATTTATAACGCGGTTATCCCAAGTCTCAAATCCTCGCCCGCGTCGCTTGTAAATAGCCAAACGGTCCGTATTCCACCAGTTGGGTTTCTTATCAAAGTTTATGTTCTATTTGAAATGTTTGTATCTGTATTTATAGCGCCTACAATTAGCACAGCAGTGATAAATATATCACCACTTATAGATAAATATAATGGTTATTATTATCATTATTACTTTTGTCATTTATTTTGTTTATATGTTTTGACATTATTTGATATGTAGCTGTCGCAGGATGTGTATGGAAATTGAAATGTCTTAATGAACTAATTGGTGGTTAATTGAATTGAATAGAATCAGGAAAGTTTATCTTGTTTATTGAGAGTATTTATTTTGTGCTGAAAGCAGGTTTCGATTTCTCATGTGTGTTTTGTAAACTTGTGATTTTTTGGTCATATTGTATTTCATTATTCTCTCAGTTAGTACGCGCGCTTTGATTGGTCAATTGAGCAGGCCGTCCTTCACTGTATGGCCTGCTAAATTCAAGTTTGTTTTGGTCGCCAAAATGTCTCCAGAGATATAATAAATATCTTACAAACCTCCTTTTCTCGGTCCGTACTGTAAGTTATGGATCCTCTTTTTTTCCGAGCGGAAAAACTTAACCTACAGTACGGACCGAAAAAACGAGGTTTGTAAGAGGTATGTACATGTAAATAACTTCGTGAAGCAATTGACTAAACAAGTGTCATTCTTTGTTAATTGACAGGTAAATGGCAGACACAGGAAGAAGATAAAGGCTGGGTAGATGCTGATATAGAAGTGCGGTTCCCATCTCTTCGAGAACCTCTTGCAACTCAACCAGGGGTTGGTGTATCGAGGTTTGTTCCAGCCCCAAATTACTATGGGACTTCAAGATATGAAGTTGTAGGAGCAATGGGGCTTTATTACACAGATGACCCAGGCTTAGCATGTCTCTACAGATATTCACCAGAATATCAACGGATATTCAGAGTGTTAAAACGAAGGGTGAGTACATTCCACCGTTTAACAGGTTACCATTAGGAGGGTGGCGTCTCACTTCTTTCAACCTCCAAAGTGAAGGTCTGTATTCACGGTACTTTACCTCCTGTTAAGGGAGTGTCACTAAAGAAATGGTTATCTGCCAATTCATTTATTCATCATGGGTGTTGTAGTTTTGATGTAAACTTGTACTTATGCCACACGACGTAGTCACCTTGATGGTGATCGCAACGTTTCGACCGATAATCGTTTTTCTTCTTGAGGCAATAGGGTCAACTCGGTACATAATGTCCAACCAAAAGGGACAATTACCCTGTTAGGGAAGAAACGCTATTTAATGCTCTGGGACCGGTTGTTCGAAGGCCGATTAGCGCTAACCCAGGGTTAAATTTTAACATGGGTTTCTTTTCTTCTTATTAAAAAGCGTTTTCTGCGATAACTTTCTCTATTTTTTTCAGAGCATACCATCATAAAATTGTATTCAAAAAGAATTATACTGAATGTGCTTTTGAAGCTCTCATATCTGTATTTAAATTTCGCACTAACCCTGGGTTACCTTAACCCAGCTTCGAACAACCCGGCCCTGCTGACTACCACTTCTTTTAATTTCCAGGGGAGTTTTCCAGGAATTTCTTCAGATGGATCATTGTCATCGAGCTTAGATGCTTTGGCAAAGGCGCATTGTGAAGTGGTGATAGAGCAGCGGGAGCCAGTTGATGACAGCATTGAAGACATTTTGAGAGGATTCCCAGGGGTGGATGTGGATAGAGTTCTCAACTTATTCCGAGAAGTGAAAGCACAAAGTAAATTTTACAGTTTGTGAAAACATGGAAATGGTAACTTAGGGGGTTAACTTTGAGCGAGAGCCCATTACTAGGGGCGTACCCCTCCCATGTTACATTTCGAGGCCTAAGTTTTTTGAAATGCGTTGTTCTCGACACTTAAAAAATTTTACACAGTTTGGTCATACTGCTTCACATTATTGAAAAGGGTTTGTCAAGGTGGGTGTGCATTGTTACAAGCAAATGTTTGTTAGAGAAACTTACAGCCCTTCCAAACAATACATCAAATCATTTCTTTGGCGGCTGTCATCAGTCCTGCTGTGTTTCCCTCTTTGTTCTTTAGGTTTGGCTCCTGAAGGAGGACCCAATGAACCTGTAAGTATAAACAGTTTCAGGAGTTAAAACTAAAGCTACATTTATTTATTTTAAGTCTGCATATCTCTTTTGTAACACCGCATGCAAATAGATTCGAATTCTGCTCGTTACAACGTTTTAGGATCTGAGTTATTCTCTGTACAGCATGGATACTTTTTACTACGTTGTAGGATTTGTTGTTTGTGTTCTTCGTTGTACAGCATGGATACTTTTTATTACGTTGTAGGATTTGTTGTTTGTGTTCTTCGTTGTACAGCATGGATACTTTTTACTACGTTGTAGGATTTGTTGTTTGTGTTCTTCGTTGTACAGCATGGATACTTTTTACTACGTTGTAGGATTTGTTGTTTGTGTTCTTCGTTGTACAGCATGGATACTTTTTACTACGTTGTAGGATTTGTTGTTTGTGTTCTTCGTTGTACAGCATGGATACTTTTTACTACGTTGTAGGATTTGTTGTTTGTGTTCTTCGTTGTACAGCATGGATACTTTTTACTACGTTGTAGGATTTGTTGTTTGTGTTCTTCGTTGTACAGCATGGATACTTTTTACTACGTTGTAGGATTTGTTGTTTGTGTTCTTCGCTGTACAGCATGATTACGTTTTGAGAAAACCGGTTCTAGGGAGCAATCTTTTAACTAGAGCGCCATCAAAGATTAAGCCAAATCTTAGCCAAATCCATCTACTCATTGTTTTTACAAATTTTCCAGATAGAATGCTGTTGCTGGCTGTTGCTATTTAAAAATCCCAAGGGATACTGGGTTTTGTTAATATAAATTGTTATCTCAAGAGCTTGTTTTTTTCTCCGCTGTGTGTGCAGCCATTCTTTAGGTATCGCATGGCTATAACCCCGTATGATGAGCATAGTGGAATGTCTTATTTTGTGGATGCAAGAAGTGCGTTTTTATCAGTGGAAGTCACACCAACCAACGCTAGATACCCTACCGTGTGGAAGTTTGCTCCTATTGGCTACATTGAAGGCATTTTTAACGGAGAAGAGGCTATTGCAATCCAGAGTGTTGAGTTTTACGGAGTGAATGGCTCGTTGGCAGTTTACTTGAATCAGAATTGGCAGACAATCGATAATGTTTCTCCTGCCCGTTCCTTTGTAGTAGGGCCTGACAATCATCTCAGGTACGAATTACATATAGAAAAAAAAAACAAGACAGATAAACTTGCCCCTCTCAGGAATCTTATGGAACTAGAATACAGAGGTACATATTTTCAGGGAACAGCAGATATTTTCAAATTATTTTCAGGGAAATAGGGAACCTGTTATTAAATTACTGGGAACAAGGGAACAAAAATTAGGAAACACGTGGTTTTATTAATGGGAATCGAGGAAGAAAATGCAAAGGAATCATGGGAACATTAACCTTCTCCTGGAAGGGACTCGGAAACTTTATTTAAACACAGTTGAATAATATCAGTGTAATATAGGTAACAACACGATCTAAGGGACCATTCATTTTTTAAGGGATGGGGGGGGGGCTGGTGGGATTTGGGGGGGGCCCATGCAAAAAAAAATGGCTTCAAAGGGGGGGCCACCCCCAAAAAAATGAAGAAAAAGGGGGGGTCAAGCGAAAAAAAGCGATGAAAAAGTGGTATGAAGTTTTCATAAATTGATGAGAAACTCTCCTGCTTTATTCACAAAATATAAACATCTTTTCAAGTTGGCCAGGGGGGGTCATCCCAAAAAAATTCCTTTTGAGGGGGGGGTCATGTGAAAAAATTGGCAAGCTGAGGGGGGGTCACTCAATTTCCCACTGACACTCCCCCAAATCCCACCAGCCCCCCCTATCCCTTTAAAAATGAACGGTCCCAGGAGCCCATTACCCGGAGCGTGCAACTCCCATACTATGTCTGTGAAACGGCATTTTCACAAGTAAGGTTATTTTTAGATCGTGTTTCCCGCGAATTGGTTTGGGAGAGCCAATCACAAGCTAGTGTATGATTGATATGTAGCATGATAACCGCCTGTAGCGACAACGAACATAGCCGGCATACACGAGTCTTCATCGGAGTGTTCGGACAGCATTTCTGACGATAGTCAAGGTATTACACAGAGAATAGTAGCTCCGATGAGATAACTGAGACGGCGGAAACAACGTATTCTCGGTTTTCATGTAACGTAATAACATTTCAAAATAGGAAATTGCCAATCCTTTTGAATTTTTAGCTTTATCAGATAAAAGCCCGTGTGTAAACTCGTCGATTTACAAATATCTAACTCGATAGGTTTCTTCGTTTTGTAATAGCGTGCGCATGAATTTCAAGCTTTCGCCTTGCGTGACATAAAATGTCTGTCCGGAAAGGCTGTTTCGTACGTGAAAAGATGACTTTTCTTGAATTTTTTTTTGCTTTTGGAAGAGCTCTTGCATTTAAGCAAGTGTTACCTTGAGTGTATACAGCCACTCGAGTGATAAGGTATCGGTTTTATAGCAAAACTCAACAACAGCTGTTTTTAACACTTTACTGCCGCCATATTTGTGCCCCTTGAAAGGGCACAAACATGGCGTCTCCATACAAAGCTCTATCAATTTGGTTGAAACATTTATCCGAATATTTCATGCATGAAAACCTACACAGATCTAATTCTTTGCAAGGTTTTTTACATGGTAGAAATCTATCATATGCCAGATTCTTGAGTTCGTCTGTTGATTGTTTTCGATTTTATTTTTTATCACGTGCCATGTGAAAACCACCAATTTCGCGGGAGAGGCCGCTCTAAAAATAAACTTACTTGTGAAAACGCCGTTGCATAAACCTATAGCAGTTGCACGCTCCGGGTGATGGGCTCCTGACGGTCCCTAAGATCGTAAGTCGGGCAACAAGTAGACGTGCTGTTATGAGTGTTGACCACTTATGGTGCGGAGTGGTCCAAAAAAGAAATGCTAAGGGTACCAAGGTCCTGGTTTCCAACGCGGCATCTTTGTTGTCGTTTCCTCGAGTTTCATCGCGAGGCACCTTGTCTTTACCAGCAAATGCTCTTCTGTCACTTTGTCCACATTTTCTGTTCACTGGTAACTCGTTTGATTTCTGGTTTGATTTTAGTGAGACATTCGCTAAATCATTTGATTCTTTTGCTATTTTCAGTTCGCGGAACGACCCGTTTCGAAATATACGCTCATTACACACGCCATCTTTTAGATTGTGTCTACCGCGAACGGTGTGTGGGTCTGTATGTTTGAGCGTAGAAAAGATGACACCAAAGATGACACCATTTGTTTTCGACATATTCGCCATCGACTTCGACATCGTAGAAAGGTTGCGCCCGTATTATGTGTCTGCGGTATTCCCCATTGCACGTGACTGCGATTTGCGATGAAACTCGAGTGTAAACCTATAGTCGGTTCCCCGACTAATAAATAAGAATTCTTTACAACTGTTTCACGTATTTGCCGTGTAGGAGATCTGTTCCGACAACCAGAAGAGCTCTGTTTGCTTTTGTACCAATAAAAGGATTTCTTTTTCCGTTTGCCTGATAGTTGTATTGTGTTAATCACAAGCTAGCAATACTTGTGATGGTAATTTGTTTTTATTTTAATCTCAGATTCATACCTGTGGATGATCCGTCAGTTTTACACGGTATCATCGTGGTAAATTACACGACATACGATACTGCAAGATTCATTGGAGAATTTGTTGTCTTGTCATCCGAGTCAGAAGCTTCCGTAAAAACATTTGTCATGTTTGAGTTTCCAAGGATCGTTCCACCACGCTTGGAATTCAATGGTGACGTTTACAGGGTAGCAGAAGACAGCAGGGGCGGGGAAGGATTTGATGTAAGGGACGAGAAATTATGTACTTCACTGAATGCCAAAGTAGATTTAGCATTTCGGCTAGCGAGAAACACTTACGACGAGGCGTTATTTTGAAAAGAATTTCATAAATACAAGTCACGTAATTTTAAAATTTATTTGCATTGATAACTAACAATTTGGAATAAAGAAAATTAATATGGATCCAACTTGCGCGCTTGAGATTTTCATGTATTTCGAAAACAAAATTATATACTATTTTGGCATGTAATAAATCCTTTATTGACGAAGTTTTTTCGGTCAAGTTTTCTGGATATTTGCCTTGTTCTTTGTTTTTTTTTTATGCTCACCATTAACCTCAACCGCATTTAGTTTTCATAAAATTTAAAAATGAAACAAGCAAACAAAAATAACACAGTCCAGCCATGTTGACCAAATGCTTACTCATTCTGCACTCCTATTCATTTCTTGTAGAAATGTTGTTTTTCGGTTACTGAAAGAAGATCGAAGGGTGCGTCTTTTTTGGTATGATCCGATTTTAGATTTGTGATCCGAGATCACATGGATCATGGCGCATCAAAGAAACCGATGAATCCACTCTGAACAAGGATTCATTGGCTCCTTTGATGTGTCATGATCCGTGTCATCTCGGATCACAAGAAATCCAAAAACGAATCATACCAAGTAAACGCACTCTCAGATAATAAATTAACGTTTGCATGGGATTGCTATGCATAATTACTGTAGAGAGGCGACCAAAAACGTTAACTAAATAGAGGAAGAAAGCCTCAGTTTGCAACCTTTATCACCTTGCTTTCTTCTCCTTAACAGCCGTCAGATAAATTTGAAGACATTTCGCCCCAGGTTTCTAATGAGAGTACAATCCCTGACTGGATACGTAGTAAACTGGACCTTGATTTACTTGATATGTATACCGAGGAGCTTTCGGAGATTCAGGAAATGACAACAGCGTATTTGTTCATTGAGGGTGACTATGACAATCCATCAACAGGTTAGATTATACTATGTTCCTACTGTAAACTTGGTATAAATTGAAACAGAAACCCAGGAGACGTGAAACGTGTAAATCACGTTCACAGCTTGTCATATTTGGAAACTGCTTGCCCCAGTCTGTGAGCTTGTTGGCACTGATTGGTTCATTTGGTTTCTCCTGCTTTCCAAATATGGTAATTGCTAGATTGAATGTGGACAAGCTTTGATTGAGGACGTTCAGAGGAAGTTACACGTTTGAAGTCCTGTGGGTTTCTGATTGAAAACAATTGGACCAATTGGTATAAAAAGGTGATTATAGATCGTAAAACAAAACCCAAGTGATCACAGGTTGGCCTCCTTCTGTTGATACGTACTGTGGTGTAACTTTATTTCAACATGGTAAAATCATCAGGACTTAAAATGCATAATACTTATTTAACATTACTTAATACCTATAGTACTTAATAAATTTAAATTACATTAGTCGTCTACAATAATATCAAGAAAGGATGCGATAATTATGATAAAAGGAATGCTTGCTTTCCATGAATTCCGTGTGTTGTTTATGTTTACATTGATTCTCTTTAATTTACAGGAAAATGGCAAACAAAGGCGCCTGATGGAGACTGGGAAGATGCTCGGCCCAGTAGATATCCATCCATCTCTGATCCCAATGAAGTTCCAGTTGGGTTAAGACTTCGATTTACCCCAGCGAAGGATTACTTCGGGAATTCATCGTATGGAGCCGTAGGAGCACTAATGCACTTCGCAGAAGATCCAGGGAAGATTTGCCTCTACAGTATTTCACCAGACTATCAGAGAATCTTTAAAGTGCTTAGGAAAAAGGTACGTGAACATCAAGAAGTTATGGAACTGTTGTGGAATTAATTATATTCATGCAAACATTTCAACGCGCTGTTTGGCTGAGAGCAGATCAATTAATCCCAAACAGTGCAGAAAGTTGAAATTGAGTGCAGAAAATTGAAATCAAATTTTTGCATAGTTATTACCAAAAAGTACTCAAGTGTAATTTTGTATAAACCAACTACACTCGTGGTACAGGCTCGTGCAAGTTTTTCAGTATTTGAAAAATTAGCTTGTGCTAATGTGTTCCAAATTGTACTCGAAATCACTTTTATATACTTATTTTTCTTGGACAATTCTGTCCAAGGGGGAAAGGCGCAATGTGGTTATCCCTATGTGAAGCGCCAACCTAAAGGCCAGACCACAACACCGGGAACTACGTCCCCTAGTCTTTACAATCAGTGTGTGGGTTGTCCCACTAAGTTATCATGAACAAGGGTTGTGAGACGGAACCTACGGTTTATTGTCCTTATCCGATAAGACTAGAAAGTCTAAGCATATGCAGATGCCATTACAAAGGGAGCGCTTTCTCGTCGAGTTATGTAAAGACTCTGAGTGATGGCCTGGCACGATAGTCCGGTGCTCTACCAACTGAGCTAACCTGTCGGCGGTTGATTACGTATACCTATTGTTATTCATCTTGTTTGATATAGTTTTAATATAAACTTGTTCTCACGATGTCGTCAATTTGATGCGAATCGGGATGTTTCGGTCGCTTACTGCTGGTCTTTTGAGGGGACAGGATTCTACTGGTTACAGGGCAACTGCTAATCCAAGTTGAGTGGAGCATTCGATCTTTAACGTATGAAAATACTTTTACCATGGTACAACTGCCAAATATTCATTATTTTATTTCATCTTAATAGTTTCCAGCTTGTCATTTAAGGGAGATAGTTTTTAACCCTTTCACTCCCAAGGGGTCCCAATTTGATGAGTAAAATCGTCTGGCGTTAGACAGAGTAAAATCTACAATGTCTCTCTTGGGAGTGAAAGGATTAAGGGAGATATTTTTTTAAAGTTATATGGATAGGATACCTAGGGAAACAGCTGTTATGGAAACATGTACATAGAGACAAGACGCTTACAGCGAGATGGCTGAGGCCTCCGTGACCGCTGTAACCCTGACACGTCATAGAACAATATAACCAATATCAGTGGGGGTGGGGGTGGGGGTGGAGGTTCTGTTTTTAGCGCATAGGCTGTGATAAAATACCACGGTATATAACAGCAACTACTATTGGCCAATGATATTCATGACGTAATAGGTCTTTCCTCTCACAGATATCATACTACAGACTTATGGAACCAAATTTCTTGGGAAATAACGTTAATTATATAATAAGTTAATTTTTTTGGGTTTCATATAATAAAACTTGAGGTACACCCGTCTGTCTGTGCAGGACTTCTGTTACCTGGCCTTCTGTTGTTGTTGAAGTCTTTCGCTACACTGTTAAGCAAAGCGATGAAGAGGATTGATCAATTGATCGACTTGAGGTGCACACCGTTGCACTTGCAAGTGATTATAAATGGTTTGTTTAAGACTGACTTGTGTCCTAATAAATATTTCTACGATTTTTTCTAGGGCGAGTTTCCAGGAATTTCCTTTGATGAGTCAGTGATACCAAAAGTAGGATTCCTGCTAAAGACACTCTGTGAAATTATGTATTATCACCTGGAGCCTACAAATGACAATATTAAGTACTTTCTGTGGAACAATTTTGATGGACAAGATGCAGAAAAAACCTTTGACCTCTTCCTGCAAGTCTCTGAAACAAGTAAGACAGTTTGTAAGACATTGTTTATAGAAGTAGTTTTCAGTTTACAGCGAAATTTTGAGATTACTTTCACCTGTTGTGATTGGTGTAACAGAAGTCACGCGTATTTGTGCTCCACGTTTATTTACAAAATCCACACCCATACGGTACCTATACAAAGTAAACGAAAAAGACAACATCAAGTATTGAAATACACAAGAAACGAAGGAACCTACGAAAAGTATGAATGAAACAAACATTTACCTTAACGGTGACTAGACTCAACCATTAAAACCTTCTCTGCTGTGCGTTAAGAAATTTCTGAGAAAAAACACTGACATACAGGCCTGAATTTATTCTGAAAACTTGACAAACATCCGTGTAACCTGCGTAGCGATGTGAAACATCAAAGACAAAGCAAATAATAGAACAAATGAAAACTTAAAACAAGCAAATTTGATGACCAAGACACGGCATACGTAAAACATAACCAAACTAATTAGACTATTAAAAGTTTCGCTGCAACAATTGGTTCATATGAGTGTGTACATCTGTTGTGATTGATTTATTGATTTGTGTGCATCTGTTGTGATTGGTTCATTGGACTGTGTGCATCTGTTGTGATTGGTTCATTGGACTGTGTGCATCTGTTGTGATTGGTTCATTGGACTGTGTGCATCTGTTGTGATTGATTCATTGGACTGTGTGCATCTATTGTGATTAGTTCATTGGACTGTGTACATCTGTTGTGATTGTTTTTTTTAACTGTGTACATTTGTTTTGATTGGTCTGAATTTTTTTTTATACCGGAGCGTCTTTTTCAAAAGCATACGGGATGTTTCGTCCCTTGATCTTTTTCTCTCTATTCCCTTTTGCTAGGTTTTCCTTTAACAGTGTCAACGTTTTGAACATGGGAGTTTGGAATACTATTTAAGTTTTATTTCATAGGTCAGAAAGGTCTCGCATATTTTTTAAATTTTTCTTTTTGTTGATTGGATCCTTCATAATGTTATTGTCTGCTTGCGTATAGGTCTGGCTCCAGAAGGAAGCATGGATCCCCCGGTATGTATAACAAATGCTTTAAACGTGCAACCAACGTATTAGATTTATAATCATAACTATAACAAAATTCTCAAATCTGATTGGCTATCAACTGCCCTGATTTCAGCCTTAATAGGACAGTTAAATAGGACAGTACGCGTCATGCCTGAGTAATTGGACAGTACGCGCCATCACGCGCGCGCTTAAATGGCTTTTTTTTGCACTGCTAGCAAAAAAAAAAACGTGGAATTTCATGTGCTTTCATTTAAAAAAAAAAGAAGTTTATATATCGCAAATTTTGTTAAAGTTATGATTAATTGGTAATAAGACTTCGTGTCGTCCAATTCGGTCTGCAATCATACTCGTGATTAAACAAATCGGACTCCCGCTACGCGGTCATCCGATTTTGTTTATCACTCGTATGATTGCAGACCGAATTAGACTCCACTCAGTCCTATTACCATTACTTACTAAGGATTACAGCGGATTTAAGTCTCCACTGAGTTCATTAAAGGTCAATATTTAACACATGATGAGAGGTCCTGAGGGGAACAGTGAATTTTGTTTTGAGATTGAGATTCGAGGGAAACAAAATTCACCGTTCCCCAAGGGACCAGTCTTTAAGTGATTTGCTATCTTACAAAACAAATGAGTCAACTCGGTGGAAAGCAAATAATCACTTTGTTGACAAATGACCCAACAACCCTCTGATCACTAACAACAGCGTTCAACACTTCGCGGGTAACAGTGAACTGTTTTCTGTTGCCCACACAGGGCATTTGGCGGTAAACAGTTTCATTGTTAGATGTTGTGTAACCATGAACTGACCAAGGAATGGGCACGTGGAAGCGGGAAAAACGCTAGCTGTATAACAAATGTTGCTATGTTATTTTCTTTTTCAGCAGTATTCACAGACTCGTGTGGTATTGGGGGAGATACATCCTGGTGGTGCTCTGTTTTTTTACCCTGATGACACAGTTGCAGCTATTAGAATGGAGGTCACGCCTGTCAACGACCCTCCAAAGTTAATAAAGTTTATAGTAGCTTTGAAGCCTATTCCGTATGACTTTGTTTCATACCCTGGTAATGGCACGCTGATCTCGGAGATCTTTGATTGTGATGCATACCAACAATCCGTTGATGACGATGACTACGAACCGTTGGTTCGGGACATTGACAATGACTGTAGCGATCTTGGGATGGCTGTGTATGACACTGCAAGCAGTTCCCTAGGATCATGGGAATATATGATGAATGATGCGTCGTCATGGACACCATTTAACGTCACCCGTGACGTCAGTGCGGTGCTTCTTGATCCTGATGCCAGGTAGATTGATTGGCTCAATTATCTTTCCACTAACAAGTTGCTTGAAGTTGATATGCACTCTCTAAAAACTTTTATAAAACTAGCTAGAAAAAAACTGTGACTAACTCATACGATTTCACTTCCATCAGAATCCGTTTTCACCTCCATTCAAGAGATGAGATTTGGACCCGCAGCGTGGCATTAAGGGAATTGTTTTTCTTGGCTTACGTGTGGGATCGGGAGGACAGTAGATCAGCTGGCACTTATATCGTGTCTGACATAACTTCTGGTGACATAAGCTCATTCAGCAGAAATTCATTGAAAGTTGTGGTTCTGCGTGAGGGTTGTGATGGACGAATCGACTTTCCTGCTAAACCTGATAGATGCGGTGAATGCAGAGGAAATAATCTTTGTGTTGGTTGTGATGATGTTCCCAATTCTGGTGCTAAACGAAGTAAGAAGGCTTTTCATTCTTTGATTGACCCACTACCTTCATCTGCGTCAGACTAAAACAAGACATTACTATGGTATCAAATCCACTGGTTGGCTTTGTTTTATCGTGTTTCACCCTCCCTGGCATAGTAAATTATCCATTAATATTTTCAAGTGGATTGACCGCCGCCCGGTTAGCTCAGTTGTTAGAGCGCCAGCCTGTCGAGCGGGAGGTCGTGAGTTCAAACCTCGGCCAGACCAACACTCAAGGTCTTAAAATAACTGAGGAGAATGTGCTGCCTTTGTTATGACATCTGCAAATCGTTAGACATTCTAGTCTTCTCGGATAAGGACGAAAAAACCGTAGGCCCCGTCTCACAACACTGTTGTTGTGGCACGTTAGAGATCCCACAACACTGTTCGAAAAGAGTGGGGGATGTAGACCCCGGTGTTGTGGTGTGTAGAGTTTATTAGTCGTTTGACTATAACATGCTACCCTGTATGAATAAAGTCTTTATTATTTTTACTATTATTATTTAGCAATTAATGAATGAGGCTGAGTAGGATATGAAGAATTAAGCGGATCGAGGAAGGTGTTATCCACCGAGGCCTACGGCCTCGGTGGATAACACCCTTCCGAGATCCGCTTAATTCTTAATATCCTACGAAAGCCGAATTCATTAATTGCTTTATTATTTATCAAAATATTTTCAAACACTTAAAGGAGAAAATGAGCTTCATTTTCACAAATTTCACACCCACCAGCAATATAACAAAACACCAAAATAACACAAGCTCGTCCCCAGGTCTTCTCGGTTAACGGTGCATTAACCTGCGAAAACGCTGCATTTTTGACGTCATTTCATCGTTAAAGTGAAAATTCTTCCAAATTTGGTCATCAGTAACTGGTTATGGTGAATTAAACGTGTGCTTTTAGCCAATCAGAATCGGGGAAATATTTTGAATGAATAATAATGTAATTTAACATAAATAGTAATTTATGAGTAATTATTTGTAGGAATTTGTTCTCATTTCCTCGTGCTCGTATTTTAGTGAAACAACGAGGCTGCACAGGTTTGCCATGTCCTCTTAAATCAAATCTCTGATATTTGTGTTTGAGAGTTTTTTTCAATTTGCATTCTAGATAAATGTGGACATTGTGTTGGTGGTACAACAAACAAAAATGCGTCATATGGTATTGATTGTGCTAAACAGTGTGAAAATCAGAACTATTTAGGCCCGTGTGGTAGCTGTCAGAGTCAAGATCCTTCAAAGTTTATAAATTTCACGGACTGTACAGGAACGTGCCTGGGTGGAGCTTATATTAATAGGTAAGTCAGTGGAAGGAATTTGACGTCTAATTTCAAAAATGAAAACTGAATTCCTTGGCGTGTCCAGTTGAACGGAGCTCACGAAATGGAGAGATTATCATTTGACTTTTTTTCCGTTTTTCGAAGTTGTCCCAGTGTGCTGGAATTTTTTTCTATTTTTTGTTATTAAAATGCTTGTATTATTTACACGTGATTTACCATCTGTTTGCCGGGAATTTGTTAAGAAATACTGTCAAATGACGTCGTATTTAGTTGCATGATGGACATGATAGAGGTGGTGACTCTTATGTTTACACAGTTGTGGATGGTGTGTGGAGGGATCGACAGGACGTGAAAAGAATCACGGTGAAGATGCGTGTGGAGTGTGTGGCGGTGACAATTCCTCATGCACTGACTGTGCTGGTGTCCCTAACGGCATTAAAAGTTTTGACGATTGTGGAATTTGTCTGGCCAAGGATGATCCCAACTACAACAGTCTTTGTGTAAAACTGGTCGGTTTAATACCTGTTAGTGGAGACGTCATCGGTGGAAGGGCTGTAACTATCAGAGGTGCTGGGTTTAGGAGCCGTACATCCGTGGAATGTCGATTTGTGGACGCAGATGGAACAGAGTAAGTTAGGTTGTTCGGAAAGCTACTTGCCCATGAGAAGGGTGGCTCCCAGTTCTTTATTGAGAGTCATTTCGCAAGTGCGTGTTTGTGCGTTGCTTCTCTGATTTTGTTCTTATGGTTTCAGATTTAACTCTAATTCTGAATTGAAGGCAAGTGAGTTTAAGATAACAGTGACATCATCTTCACTGCCTGTTGGAGTGTACAGCATTAAGTGTCAGTTTGATGGCACAGGAGCCTGGATTGAAGTAGAAAACAAGACATTCACAGTGTACAACCGGTTAGGTATTCTCCTGACAAGCATTACTCCTAATGAAACACAGATTTCCAGGTCCGGTTCTTCTTTTATCACTTCACTCAGTGGGTTTGGATTTGTTGACACTGGATTCTTGAAGTGTGTGTTGTCAAGCAGGGTGAACGGGTTCCGGATTCCAGTCCCAGCTCTCTTTGTAAGCAGCATGGAAGTCCGTTGCTTCTTTCCGCTAAGTAGCAGATCTTCCCTTTTGGATGTTGGGTTGGTATCTGGAAGGGGCGATCTACCAGCGACTTCAACAGTTGCGTTCTTGTATTACGCAGTTCAGCCAGAGGTGGTGTCCATACAGTTTCAAAGAAATCCACGTGTACTAATGTTGAAGTTTGACAGACCGGCCAAGAGAAAAACAGAGTCTTCCTCTTGTGCGGACATCTTTGATGCCAGTACTCTGCAGACATTAGGATCAGAAAGTTTTTGTGTGTTGGCAACAGTGACCAAACTGATCATCATACTTGGTGCCGATGCAACTATTGTCCCTAACCAACAGGTCAACTTTATCAACGGCAGTTTTGTAGCCTCCTCTCAGGAACAAACCAAAATTATACCTGGTTATACCACGCTTTACGTAGAACCACCTCTAAACCCTCCAATGCCAACTGTGACTATATTTGGGCAGAGCGTTATTGGTAAGTTTAACATGTTTCATTTGATTTTTAGACCCCAGTTCCCTCTTCAAACGAGGCTGGACCTTGTTGTCAGTTTTTGATATTCTTTCAGTTTGATATCTAAGACTTCCTTGTAAGTCGAGTGGTGATTCTCCATCTCTACTGGGATTGTTGCATATTTAAAGCATTATTTGCTTCAGTACTGTACAAACCTTGTTTTTTTTTCTTTCTACAGGACCATGTGATGAGTTAACAATTGAAACAGTTTATTCCAATGGCGGAGGTCGTGATATGCAGTTTGAGTGGTACGTCAAAGACCGCGCAGGCCTGGATGCTAACACCACAGCAGACATGGAGGCGCTGAACGCGTCTCTTGCCAGTGAAACCGCTGACTTAATCACAATTGGCAGCGAGTTTATTGTGAGAAATGTATATTATGAAATTGGTGTTCGAGTCACTAACTTTCTGGGATACAGCAGGGAAGCATTTTTGAATGTGACACGGCAACAGAAAGAAGTTCCTAAAGTCATCTTAAACGCTGCAGGTAGAACAATCAAGGCCTCTGAAAAGCTTTTATTAAGAGGTGAGTGTGGAGACAAGTTAAACGCTGCGTTCCTTTAGTATGATCGACTAGGGATTTCTGATTTGAGGTCGCTCGGAGCAGGGCGCAGCGAAGGATTCATCGGTTCCTTTGATGCGCCATTATCCTTGTGATCTCGAACCATGAATCCAGTTCCGCATCATACCAAAGGAACACACCATTTAAATCATGGGAGTTTTTATATTTTGATTGACCTCTGTCATCGTAGTTTCATCTTGATCAGTTATTGGTTGATTTATTGATTGATGGCTCATTAGTTGATTGAGAAATTGACTGATTGATTGATTGATTGACAATTACTTGGTTGTTTACTGAATGGGATGATTCCTTTATTAAATGACCAATTGATGTAGTAAATATTTTTTCCTCCAATAGCTCGGGCAGTACTTAGAGGATGTAATTCCAGCTTGGATGCTTTTGTGTACCAGTATACTGTTTACGATTCAAGTGGTAATGAGGTAGATCTCGGGTTTGGTATTGTCAAGGACAGAGCGTACTTCTTTCTTCCGCCTGGCATACTTTCGGGTGGCCAGGTCAGTTGATATATAGATGTTATTGACCTAGCGTGGGGTCCTTATTTAGAAAATATTGTATTTTTTTAACGGGCCTGGAACGTGAGCTCTATAAGCTTGCAAAAATAAATAAAACAGAAAGCGACGGATGAGACTGTCGTAAGTTGCTGCTGCTGCTGCTGCTGCTGCTGCTGGTGCTACTACTACAACTACTTGTACTACAACTACTACTACTACTAGTACTACTACTACTACTACTACTCCTCCTCCTCCTCCTTCTTCTCCTACTACTACTACTACTACCACTACCACTACCACTACCACTACCGCTACCACTACCGCTACCACTACGACTACCACTATGACGACGACGACGACGACTACTACGACGACTACGACTACTACGACTACTACGAACTACAACTACAACACCACTTTATTTTAAGAGGGTAGCACGGAATAGTTACAGAAACTAATAAATATGTAGCTATTTAATCACTACTGGCCATTTTTTTTTCTGGGGGAGGGGGGGGGTGAGTGAAGGGTAATTCGAATTGGACAAAAATGTTTTCTCCCAGTGTGCTCGATTTTTTTATGATCCGAGTCTAATTGCGGAAGTTTTTTACTTAATTCACTTAACGCCCCCATGGCCCCTTACCCAACTACATTTTATGCACGAAAGCTTTTGTCAGTGCAAACATGTAAAAAGACTCTGTGTATTTGTTTAGAGTTACCTGGTAACAGTTACAGTGTCAAGCAAAGAAGATCCGCGAATTTCATCCGAAAAGAGTATTCCAATTACTGTTGAGTCAAGTGGGCTTAAGCCGTCAGTAAGAGGTGAGTTTCCCGTCCAAAAGGCTTTTTACCCTAAGAAGCCATCAAAAACTGGTCAGCTCCCTTCATGATTTGAAAGGTAGCTACTTGGTGCAAGTAGTTACCCCCCTTGGTAACTACTAGGTGTAAGCTGTGGTATGAGAGGTTCATCCATTAATAGAGTGGTCTGCGTTATAAATATAGTTGCCAAGCTTTACTTTAGCAACCTCAGCTGTAGTTTAGCCGTACTCATCCTAGCCGTACTTCAGTGTCCTTAATCATCCTATGCTTACTTTAGTGTCCTTACTTTGTGAGTGCCTACACCAAGTAGTAACCGTGACTACACCAAGATGTTACTAGTCTTGCATGGTAAGACCGTTGACTTGTCCTCAGTCTTCACTCAGCTGTATTAAGTTTTTTTTCGTAAATTTTGCAGCCAAAGACATAATCCTCGAAATCATCTATGAGGCTAAAATGTACAGAGAGTACTGGACTCTTGAGTCTTGCGGTAACCACTTGGTGCAAGTGGTTACCGTAGTTACCGTGACTGGTAACTACTTGGTGTAGGCTGTGGTTTGAGAGGTTCACCCATTAATAGAGTGGTCTGCGGTATAAATATAGTCGCCAAGCTTTACTTTAGCAACCTCAGCTGTAGTTTAGCCGTACTCATCCTAGCCGTACTTCAGTGTCCTTAATCATCCCACGCTTACTTTAGTGTCCTTACTTTGTGAGTGCCTACACCAAGTAGTTACCGTGACTACACCAAGTAGTTACCATTTGAAAATCGTTCACTGTGCGACATTAAAAAAGGACTTGAAAGATGTGTCCATACCCACATTTACAGTCATGTCGAACACCTTCTGCATCCTGATCAACATGCTTTCAGAAAACAGAAATCTTGTGTCACCCAACTTGTTCAATATGTACATTCATTGGCGAAAACACTTGACTCGGGTGGTCAAACAGATGTCATATACCTGGATATGGCTAAAGCTTTTGACCGGGTCCCACATGAGAAACTTATGTATAAACTCGAAATGCTCGGCTTACGAAATCCCTTATTGGCCTGGATCAAAGATTATCTCACAAACAGACGCCATGGAGTCCTCATCGAAGGCACTGCGTCAGACTGGAAACCAGTCACTTCTGTTGTGCCTCAAGGATCCATCATTGGCCCCATTCTATTTCTTGTGTATGTAAATGACATTGCGGAAAACCTCTCTGCTGGCACCAGTCTTCCTCTCTATGCAGATGATGCGAAATGTGCCAGAGTGATAAACGACTTAAACGATTGTTACACCCTCCAAAATGACCTGACAGCCATACATGATTGGAGTAAACTATGGGAAATGAATTTTAATTTACAGAAATGTAAACAACTCTGTATAACAAGAAAGAAAAAACCAATCCACAATATTTATCATCTTGGTACGGAACAATTACTCCTGACTGACAAGGAAAAGGATTTGGGTATTATGCTACATCACAAACTGGCGTGGCATGATCACATCATCACAAAAGTAAACACTGCAAACAAGATCCTGCGGCTGATTAAACGGACATGCGGAAATCAGACACAGTCTGTTGTGATACGCAAGCTTTACATCCACCTTGTGCGGCCTCATCTTGAATACGCCTGCGAGATCTGGTCCCCTCACCAAGCCTTTTTACAGGACATGATTGAAAGCGTCCAGAGACGAGCCACGCGACTCATGATCAAAGGAAAATCCTACACAGAGCGTTTAAAATCTCTCCATCTTCTCACACTTAAGTCAAGAAGGACTCTACTTGACTTGAACAAAGAACAAATGTGCTGAAATACTCCTATTTTCACAGAACAGTCAAAGCCTGGAACAGTTTACCTGTGCATGTCAGAAAGTCCGAGTCCCTTTCTGAATTTAAAAGACTTTGTAAGGTTTATTTTCATCAATTAGATACTAAATTAACTTAATTTTTTCTTTTATTATAATAATTTATTACATGTATTTTTATCATTATTATTAGATTTAGATTAATTTTTTTTTTTTTTTTGGGTGACCATTTGTAAGGGAACTTGTTCCTGTTTTTGGTCTTCCCCTCTGCTTCGTACTATATGTATGTTTTTGAGAAAATGATTAAAGTAAAGTAAAGTATTATTTCTGCACACGCGTTGTCGAGGGCGACAAATTTCACGTTTTTTCGTTTATCATACGTGGCGTGAGAGATGGATTGATTCGATTAGACTGACACGCCTAGATTAGCCATTACTTATCGCAGGTCAGTCCACTATCAAATGTAAAAACTGAGATAAAATGTAAGTGCAAGTCTGAAAGTTGTTAATGTTGCTTGTCCTTACTTCGAAATTTTCTCTTTGGGTAATCGGGTTTCCTCTCTCCACAAGAGTAAAAGAGAGAATACTAGAAAAAGAGAAATAGACAAATAAAGAAAGAAACGTAAGAAAAATTATAAGAATAATTTGCTCTGTACCAGCCTGAAAACCATGCTGCTTTGTTGTTAAAACATAGCTATTGTTCTTTTCTCTTGTTTGTGTATTGATTAATTAATTTATGCAGCAATTTGTTATTTAACGAAGGAAAATTCCAGACTCAAAAAAATGTTTGCTTTTAGGTGGAGAATCTATAGATGTTGGAATAGCTGATAATCTCACGTTAGACGCCAGTTTGTCAGTGGATCCCGATGATGCTTCTGATGAAATTGAAGAGAGCTTTTTTTCGTGGGATTGCAAAAACAAAGATGGCTTCCCCTGCGTCGAGATCCTCCCCGATGGCTCGCGAACGCGCCTTCTCTTCCCAGAAGGAAGACTGGTTACGAAGGCTGTGGCTACATCCTTGGAAGTTGGTGAAACGTAGGGTGGTTTATTAACATTGTCATTGTCATTATTGTTGTTATTGTGACTGTTATTGTTGTTATTGTGACTGTTACTGTTGTTATTATCTTTTGGGGTTGTTGAGATGCTATTTATGATAGTAATTTTTTAAGGTGGGCATATATCAGAAGCAAAAACGTTACACTTGTCATTCAACACTGTTGACATTTATCATTTTGGAGTCCTTTCCGTAACCTACTTACGCAACAATATCAATTTCTGCGGGTTTGCAATGTTAAGAAGAATCCTTTCCCACTTTCCAGCTACGGTTTAAAAACCTTCGTCCTCAGGTACTCGTTTGCACTTACCATGAGCAAGGGGGAGCGCTCTGCGGAGAAGTCCTTTCAAGTTAGAGTGCAATCCTGTTCCCCTCCCAAAATTGACATTGCGCCGAATGCAGCAAGTAAAATCAATCCGCTCAGTGTTGTGTCTGTTCAGGGTCGTGTTACAGCCGAGGGCCTTATTGCAAACATCACGTGGTCATCTGTGGAGGAAGATGGTGAGTGTGACGTAATACTACCTTGATGATGCACAAACCACTCTCTGCAAATAAACGCGATCAAATCGTGTTGAGAGAAATTTATCGCCAACCAAGCAGTTCAATAAATGATTCCTGGATCTTATCATTTTTTTTTCAGAGCTGGCGTTTGTTGATGACCTTCAAGCTGTTTCAGAAACTGCTACAAGCTTTCAAATCTTCAGCCAACCAGGCACAGGGTTTATAGATAGGGAAGTGTCGCTTGTTCTAAAGCCTAAAGTTCTTTCTTCTGGAACGTACAGATTTAGAATTGATGTTGTCACAGGAACCTGCAGCGCGTACTCCGAGACCACGATCACTATCAACTCAGCACCTTCAGCAGGTAGTGATTTTGAAGTGATAGATCAAACACAAGATTCATTGTTTCATCACATATTAAACACGAGATACAGTGTTTCATCACATATCAAACACCAAAAAGAGAGCTGAAAATACGACGCGCAGCGGGGTATTTTTAGCGAAATTCCCTTTTGTATTGTTAATGATTTTGAGAAGAGGTATACCAAACCCGGGAGAGCGATCATTCACACATAAGACACTGGGAGGAGAGCTGAAAGTGTCGCGCTTATTGTACGTAGTATTTTTGACGAAATTCGAGGTGTTGAATGTGTTATGAAACACATGTTTTGAGTGTTTGATAAAGTTCCCCAAAGGAAATGATTTAGAATGAGAACCTAAATTGTGCACATTATACTCGAATCTTTCTTTGACTGTTGGACTTCTTTCACAGGTTCGGTAACGATCACGCCATCGATTGGCACGGCCCTGAACACAGAGTTCACATTCACAGCAGATGGATTCACTGATGATGAAGAGGATTTGCCACTGCGCTACTTATTCAGTTATATTGAGATAACTAAAGATGGACGTGAAGAATGGCGCGTCCTCGGTCAAAAAAATGAACAAAAGAGAAAGACAGGGATTAAGTTGCCGCAAGGTTTCGTGTTTGTAATTTTCCTTAATTAAGATCATAGCTTTCATTCTTTGTTAGATCGATGCAATCAATGTCCTTTGCTTGAGCTGACAACTCTCTCAATTTCCATCTTCTGTTTACTTAACAACATGTAGGATTGTTTATTATATAGACACGAGTGTTTTACTGGAAAATATACCACTCGTAAAATTCATAAAAACTACATCCGGGACCCGAGTGGTTTATTTTCCATAATCTCACACGTGAGTTTATCGATGACGTAATTTCGGAAATTTCCCTTCGAAATTCTTTTTGTCTATATAATAAAAAGAACATTACACGGCGGCTTGAAGGTATGAATGTTATTTTCTCGTGGCAAAAACAATATTGTTTTGCCACTCGAAAATAAAATTCATAACTTCGCGCCACCGTGTAATATCCTCTATATAAAGAAGTCGCTTGTTGTTCACTTCTGAGGGTGAAAGGCTCGTGTCAAGTTCCTTTTAGGTCTTAATCACTGTGATTCTTCTTCATTGGAACTTTCAGCTTATTGCTTGTTATCTTTCAGTCCGCATATAGAGTCATGTTTCCAATACATCCGTTCGATTGTATTGTATCTTTACGGAAAAAGTAGAGGGGCCGCCATTGATAGGTACCTGTGTAAAATTCTTTCGTAACATCACTTGTAGATATCGAAATTTTGTTGCCTTCCAAAATGCTTCCCCCATATCTCCGGTCCGCACATATACACCTGGCTGGGGAGAGACGGTGTGGAGTTAAGTTTCTTGTCTAAGGAATTACCATGGTAACATCACCAGGGCTTGAATCCCTGTGTTACCCTAACCACTGCACCACCGTGTCTCCACTACCTCAGATATAACTTGGTGTTATGTTTTTTTTTTGCTTATGACAGGTGACAGTAACAATAACAACACCCTCCGAGTTGTTGTCGAAGTATATGACATTTATGATGCTATTGTGAGTGTCGAGGCAACTGTGACAGTAAATCCAGTGGTACTAGATTTGTTATCTATGTCAGCACTGGGAGAATCATTAGATGAGTTTGGTGAAAATGAAAATTCAGATGGTTTGATAGGTAAGTGTTAGGTATGATAAGACTATCAATGCCTCACTACTCTTTCTTTTGATAGGTAAGTGTTAGGTATGATAAGACTATCCCTGCCTTACTACTCTTTCTTTTGATAGGTAAGTGTTAGGTATTATAAGACTATCAATACCTTACTACTCTTTCTTTTGATAGGTAAGTGTTAGGTATGATAAGACTATCAATACCTTACTACTCTTTCTTTTGATAGGTAAGTGTTAGGTATGATAAGACTATCCATACCTTACTACTCTTTCTTTTGATAGGTAAGTGTTAGGTATGATAAGACTATCAATACCTTACTACTCTTTCTTTTGATAGGTAAGTGTTAGGTATGATAAGACTATCCATACCTTACTACTCTTTCGTTTGATAGGTAAGTGTTAGGTATGATAAGACTATCCCTGCCTTACTACTCTTTCTTTTGATAGGTAAGTGTTAGGTATGATAAGACTATCAATACCTTACTACTCTTTCTTTTGATAGGTAAGTGTTAGGTATGATAAGACTATCAATACCTTACTACTCTTTCTTTTGATAGGTAAGTGTTAGGTATGATAAGACTATCATTGCCTTACTACTCTTTCTTTTGATAGGTAAGTGTTAGGTATGATAAGACTATCCATACCTTACTACTCTTTCTTTTGATAGGTAAGTGTTAGGTATGATAAGACTATCAATACCTTACTACTCTTTCTTTTGATAGGTAAGTGTTAGGTATGATAAGACTATCAATACCTTACTACTCTTTCTTTTGATAGGTAAGTGTTAGGTATGATAAGACTATCAATACCTTACTACTCTTTCTTTTGATAGGTAAGTGTTAGGTATGATAAGACTATCCATACCTTACTACTCTTTCGTTTGATAGGTAAGTGTTAGGTATGATAAGACTATCCCTGCCTTACTACTCTTTCTTTTGATAGGTAAGTGTTAGGTATGATAAGACTATCAATACCTTACTACTCTTTCTTTTGATAGGTAAGTGTTAGGTATGATAAGACTATCAATACCTTACTACTCTTTCTTTTGATAGGTAAGTGTTAGGTATGATAAGACTATCATTGCCTTACTACTCTTTCTTTTGATAGGTAAGTGTTAGGTATGATAAGACTATCCATACCTTACTACTCTTTCTTTTGATAGGTAAGTGTTAGGTATGATAAGACTATCAATACCTTACTACTCTTTCTTTTGATAGGTAAGTGTTAGGTATGATAAGACTATCAATACCTTACTACTCTTTCTTTTGATAGGTAAGTGTTAGGTATGATAAGACTATCAATACCTTACTACTCTTTCTTTTGATAGGTAAGTGTTAGGTATGATAGGGGCACGCGTGATATTCAACACTATTAATGCCATCCTCCTCTTTCTTGAGTGCAGTGTGAAGCACTTTTGGTCTTGATGAAACCTCTAAGATGACTTGCGTTTGTAGATCAACTTATGCTCAGGTTTTCACATTGTTCCCACCCTTACCCAGTCTTGATTGTACGTGACGTTTATCATGTAGATCTTTGGAAACTATGTTGAATCGAATTAGAGTGGAGGATGGGGTGACATCAAAGTGACATGTTACATGGTTTGACTTCGCTTGACTCGACCTCACCTCACCACACTTGACTTGACCTAAATTGAATCTTCCCATTGCTTGGCTTGGCTCTGCATGATTTCACTTGACTTGACTTGACCTCACCTCACCACACTTGACTTGACCTAAATTGAATCTCCCCTTTGCTTGGCTTAGCTGTGGTTTGACTTGACTTGACTTGATTTGACCTCACCTCACAACACTTGAATTGACCTGAATATGGCAAGCCAAATGTAGCAAAATTTAATATCACTATATTCATTTAATTTAATCCTTATACTCATTTAGAATTTTGATATTCATTCAATTCAATCCTCCAAAATTCATTCAATTCATTTTTTTAAATTCATTCAATTTTATGTGTCTCTATTGATTCAATTCATTGACCAAAATTCATTCAATTCAATCAGTTCATATTCATTCAATTCAATCAGTTCATATTCATTCAATTCAATCAGTTCATATTCATTCAATTCAATCAGTTCATATTCATTCAATTCAATCCGTGGAATATTCATTCAATTCAATCCGTGGAATATTCATTCAATGTTCGCACTCATTTATTTAATTTTGGGGACTGGGACGAGAGATGAAATTTGAGGGGTACTGGGACTTCCTGCATAGTTTTAGAAGTTGCCATCTTGGAAAAGCGATGTGCAGTTCATACGCTCCTGTTTCTTCGAGAAATTATGGATGAAGAGAAACTGAAACGGGCTGCTGGCCTCCTTAGAGAGGCACACATGTATATGCTAAGAGATGCCTTTTGTAGAATACCTTTATTGCTCTTTAACAACTAGATAAACTAGATTTATCTCAAAATTTGAAATTTTAATTTTCAGTTGCTCTTTCACAGATTTCCAGATAGAAAGAAGTAAACAGTCATAATAGTAAATTTCTAAATGCTATATTTAAGTATATGTAGTGATAGCATGTGATTGTAGCTACCACTGCTGGCTTTCAACACAATGAGGACCTAAAATGCCTTTATAACAACCTATACTGGTAAGGAGACTTCTTGTTTATCATACATGGTGTAGTCGTAACCAACCCTGTCTGCAGTCTGTTTATTCAATGCTTGTGTAAAGGTTTTAACTAGAAATAATTTGCAAATTGAAAAATAAGAAATATACGACACCAAATGACAGCAAACACAGAAAGCAGCTAGGAATACGAAAGAACCGGATCAAGGAAAACCTGATTCATTGGTTGTACACAATACTAGATCTGTAGCCTCGTGTTTTGATAAGTATTCTCTATTCCTTGGAACACTCATTTATTGATGACAATTCTCACTGATATGCCTTGTTTCCTTTATGCTCTCCTTGAGTTATACTAGTCAAACTTCGACACAAGTATTTCAAGGGCTTGAGCGTAAATGTCTATACCAAAACACAATGACTCTTCCAAAGGATCAGCAGCATTTGTTAAAAGAACTGTCAGTTCATCACCGTTGATGTTGGAAACTAAGCAGGATATACCTTAACCTTGTTGTTGGATTCTTCAAGAGTCATTGGTCCCTCAGGGTCTTCTCCGTTTAAGAAATAGAAAACATGTACCATGTTTCTATTGAGTTATAGAAACAAGAGTGGAAGCTTGGGAGAACGAGAAATGCTGTGAGAACACGAGCCACAGGCGATTGTTTCCACAGCTTTTTCGAAAGAGGTTGAGAACTGCTGTGGCAAGATTGTTTGTGCTGCAAGAAAGGAAAATTATTCTCCTTGAATAACCTTCAATGCATCCCTGTATTATAAATCCCCATCGAATCAGTGAGTGATGGCCATCTAAGTGCTATATAAGGAGTTTGGCCAAGGGACAAAGTACACTCTTTGAGAAACTAAGGCACCCCACCTCCGAGCGGTGTTCCTTGGATCCACCCTGTTCAGGCTCTCCCTGATCTGCCTTCTCTGTACTGTGTATCCCACTTCTCTAAAGTATCCTCGAAGGTAAGGTTCCCCTGTGGTTGTCCCATGGCATGAAATGAAGTCACGAATTATATCATCTACATGTATTTGTTCATTGGTGACGCTACTGAAGTTAACTGAACAGAGATTAAATGTTTGACTTCAAGTAAACAAACTTGATGCACGATTGTCCAGCGAGACACTTCATTATTTACCACTTGACAAGGAACAAACTCGAGATGGTCTTGATCCAAAATATTGGAGAAACTTCTAAAGTAATTTGGAAAACACCAGTCTTAAATCGTCCAATGTTCTCAAATCAGTTTCTTCCGTAACTATCATTGCCAACTGACCTGTTAATGTTACCGTTCTCTCCAGGAGATCTACATGGACCGAAACCTTGGTATGCTGCTTATTGTTTCAGTTGAGCTCTGGTTAATAATTTCCTCAGTCCTGTTTTTTAACATGCTGTAAGAAATTTTTGACCTCTGAATCCTCTGATTCCACCATGTTTGGTAGAGTTATGTCCAGTACCCTGTCAATTTCATCTCCCCGCCCCAGTCCCCAAAATTAAATAAATGAGTGCGAACATTGAATGAATATTCCACGGATTGAATTGAATGAATATGAACTGATTGAATTGAATGAATATGAACTGATTGAATTGAATGAATTTTGGTCAATGAATTGAATCAATAGGGACACATAAAATTGAATGAATTTAAAAAAAATGAATTGAATGAATTTTGGAGGATTTCTATTGAATGAATATCAAAATTCTAAATGAGTATAAGGATTAAATTAAATGAATATAGTGATATTGAATTTTGCTACATTTGGCTTGCCATACCTGAATTGAGTCTCTCCATTGCTTGGCTTAGCTGTGATTTGACTTGACTTCAATTGACTTGACCTTGCCTCACAACACTTGAATTGACCTGAATTGAGTCTCCTCATCGCCTGGCTTGGGTTTGGTTTTTTGTGCTTCTCTACGGCTTCAGTATTGTAACCTTACATCAACAGCGCTTTGAAACAAATTGAAGCTTAAGTATATGAAGCTAGGTCTGACCCTTAAGTAAAATTGCCCCATTCTATACAGTTGTGAGAATTCAATGTATTTTAATTGCAGGTTTTATTGGACCTATCACGACTGTATTTGATTTCATCGGTGAAGTTGATGCTGAAGTTGAAGAACAAGTTATGGTAGTTCTGGAAAAATGTGTAGATGGAGTAAGTGTGAAATATTGAGGTGTCCAAGAAAATCGCCAGGACTGGGTTGGGAAGGATATGACATGTTTCAGAAACTTCATGGCCGAAATAAGAGTCACACTAGAAAAAATACACCTTAACTTCACTGGGATCTTTATCAATAAGCGCTGCTAAAAGAATGTAGTTAATAGCGCGTATTGCCATAACTACTTTGAAATTTCTTCAACCTCCCTTTCTACAACAAAAAGTAGTTTGCATTAGCTTATGTAAATACAAACCAGCCGTTTGTTATTTCGTTTTTGTTATATCTCTCAGTTAGTACGCGCGCTGTGATTAGTTAATTTAGCGGGGCATTACTTCATTGTACGGCCCGCTAAATTCAAATTTTGTTTTGGTCGCCAAAATGTCTCCAGAGATGTAATAAATATCTTACAAACCTCGTTTTCTCGGTTCGTAATTTAAGTTACGGATCCTCGTTTTTTCTTCTCGGATTTATGGCCCGCGCGCGAAAAAAACTCGGTCCGTAACTTACAGTGCGGACCTCGAACTCGGTTAGTGAGATGTATGTTAAATTTAGAGTAGAATTCAGGTTTGATGTAATACCAACTCAGCAGCCTTGTCATTGTGAGTGATCTGATTGGCTCTCTGCCTCAGGGTATTCAACACTATCCACATCCTAGGAGGTGAATATATCTGGGGCTTCTGGGTAATTCTTGTGCCAGTGAGTCTTTGTTTGGAGAAAAACCAAATGGCGTCGAAGCTACCGAAATATGCCTGCCGTCGCGTCTCGCTATTTACAGCTTTCTCGAAGAGGTTTTACTGGGGAAATTAAACAAAACACTACCACGATGAAACGTTGACCAGGGCAGGACCAAACAATAGCGCAAATGAAAGACACAATAAAACTGATGTGCAAAATAAAGTCCCGCGGTAGGTCTCTTTGTCGTACGAATTACGCTGCAACAAATGAATTTTTTCACTGGTTGTGTTATCCTCGGCGTGGTCATTGTGCTTGCTTTAGCTCCCTACTGAGGTTGCTTCATTGGTACATACCAAAAACAACTATTCTATTCAATCTCGGTGAATACTGGCTTTACATAACTATATAATGACATTTATACTACTACATGAGAAATTTCTGTAATTTGATTGGCTGAGAGCAGTGGTATTTCTGCTTAATTTGAAATACCTACATGTGAAAATTACAAACCTTTTGCGAGTAGTAGTATAAACAAATAATAGCATGATTTGTACGTGATATTTGGCATAAATACCACTCGAGATATTTCAAAATTGTCTCAAATTTCACTCGCCTAACGGCTCTTGAAATTACGTACAACAATTTTGAAATATCCCTCGTGGTATTTATACCAAATATCACTACAAACCATGCTATTACCTATACTAATTGATCATCGCAGTTATGCACACAACTTAAGCAGCTGTGAAATTAAAGCCTGCGATGATCAATTAATGTCATTATATATTAATCCGCAGTTCAAATATATGGTCTTTCATATATTCATTTGAATCATTCTTCTTCATCTACGGGTATATTACGAACTCACAATATGACCAGCTCCCAGTTGGCTTGATAGCTCAGTTGGCAGAGCACTGCTCCGGTATCGCAGAGGTCATGGGTTCGAATCCCGTTCAGGCCTGAGTTTTTTTCAGGCTTTAATTTCACAGCTGCTTAAGTTGTGTGCATAACTGCGATGATCAATTAATGTCATTATATATTAATCCGCAGTTCAAATATATGGTCTTTCATATATTCACTTGAATCAAAACAAAACAAACTGGCCAGGTAATAAATCCTTTATTGACCGGTCAAGGTGGCTACATATTGGCCTCGCTCTGTTATTAGCATTTTATCGAAGTTAACGACGTCTCGGTCAATCAAAACGCAATAAGCCAATATGCAGCCATGTTGACCTCACGCTTGGTCAATAACGCATATTTACACAACCTGATAAGAACACGAACACGAGTATTGCCTAATCCGCGGCTGTACCATATCGATATTATTTTAGAGTATACCAGCACCAATCTATTCCGTTACAAAGTGCCAGGAATCAGTGCACATGTATGTGTAAAGTCGCACTGCATCACAATTCAAACCTTAACCAGTACTTGTTTCTGTTTCAGACGGTGATAGTATTAGAAACAGTGTCTGGTGACTCGGACAGCCGTACGGATGTCTACATCATAATGGGTAAAGCAACTGAAGGCGGCAGAAAGATGCGTGAAGACATTAAGAAGAAGGTATTTAAAGTTTTGAAAGACACCGAGCTTGTCGAGATTTCAAACCGGCGCAGGAGATCTGTAGATTCAGATTCTGTCCTAGATCTGGAAGGATATTCAGCTTCTCAGGTTTGTTTAGTAACTATAACAGATTTGTAGATTCAGATTCTGTCTTAGATCTGGAAGGATATTCAGCTTCTCAGGTTTGCTTATAACAGTACTTGATACTTAATTAACCCAACCGACCGGTTAGCTCCGTTGGTAGAGCACCGGACTGCCGTGTGGGAGGTCGCAGGTTCAGACCCTGATGGGCCGGACCAACACTCAGGGTCTTAAAATAATTGAGGAGAAAGTGCTGCCTTTGCAATGATATCTGTAAATGGTTAGACTTTCGAGTCTTCTCGGATAAGGACGATAAACCGTAGGTCCCGTCTCACAACCCTTGTTCGTATAACTTCGTGGGACGTTAAAGAACCCACACACTGTTCGTGAAGAGTAAGGGACGTAGATCCCGGTGTTGAGGTCTGGCCTTTGCCAATGTAATCTCATCTGATGCGTGGGTTGGGTGGGTGGGTGAGATCAAAACAGAGGCTGCCAGAGGCGCCTTTGCAAGCTAACGTCCGATCTCACCCTAGAGTAAACCGCCATGGATAACTGTGGATATCCATTACCATTTACTCGCTGGCCTTTATCAGTACAGTTTCCCCAATTTTTGGATGATCCTTCCTGAAATCCTAGACATAAAAATTACATTTGCAACAACGAGGCGTCAATTCCATGGGCACAGGTCGGTGTTTTTCGTGACAGTAGACTTGGATGTCATGCAAAATTGTTTTTATACGTGTCAAAATTTTAAGTTGTCAAGCAGCGCTGGTCGCAGGCGTTGTCTATTTGCAAGATTAATTTTTGCAATAGGCCTCCCCTGAAATATATTTTCCCCGTCTTCTTTTTACAGGGGGAAAATACTTTGAAAAGCCCATCAAATCTCCTTTCTCCTGATGTCTACACTGAGGATGAATCCTCTCGAAAGGCAGATTTCTTGGCATTAGTGGACTCTGTTGGACAAAAAATGTGTGCTTATCTCTCACTTGGCTTTCCTCCATCTGTTGCCATCAATCCACTTGTTGTACTGCGTGCGGATGCAAAGAACGTTGATAATGTGGATACTGAATTCAGTGACATGGCAAGCTCTGCTAAGATGCTGCTGGGTGAATCACTGAAAACACTTTTCACTGACTGGAGTTGTACGTCGTCAGAGACTTGCACCTGGACTTGTGTGCTGTCTTCACAGGTATAATGGCGTCGCAGGTGAAAATGAATGCCCTCCCCGATATATTCTTGTTGCGAACTTCTTGCTGTCCTCTAGGACATTTTCTGAACCCTTTAGCGGTTTAAGTGTTTAGGTAGCGGGTCTGCTTTTAAAATGCGTTCCTGCTTGCCTGGAACGCACTTTTTACTCATATGAATTGTATAAATTAAATCTTATACTTTTTCTTTCAGTTTCCTTATGATTTGCTGATCAATGAAACAAGCAATTCCAGCCTGACCGACATTGTCGACTTGAAGTTTTACAACCCAAAGACATACCGAGTAGTGCAGATCGACACACTGAGTTCCCCTGTAACCTTCAGGATTCCACTCAAGTCAAATGTCACATTCCCAAATGAAAGTTCTGTTCAAGTGAGTCATTTGGGTTTTTACCCGTTGCTAACGAGGGATATAACGCGCTCCAAGCCAAGGAGATTTCTTTTAATCTTTATTTGAATTTGAAACAAAAGGGTTTTTCTACGCTAACTGCTAAGAAACAAACGAATATAAATAATAAAGGAATTCTTAAAACAAACGAGAAATCATCGTACAATTTGAAACAAATGAAAAAAGAAAATATTGTACCTGAAGAGTGGATCTCCTCAGCTTGAAAATTAACTTATTATTCGACGTAAACTGAAGTGCACTAATGACTTTGAAACCTAATAGTGATGCATTCTGGGAAATGTTTAATATTTATTGTCCGTGCCACCCATTGAATTTGAGCGTTTTCTGTCCGTACTATAGCAGAACACTAGACGATCCTCATCGTTGATGCTGTTTAGTTTAATTCCTCGCGAAGCGAGGCCGAAGGCCGAGCGTAGCGAGGTTACTAATCGTGTCGCTTTCGGTCAGACCACGTGGCTTGCAAGCCCGAGTAAATCGAGCCGATAGTTTTTATATATGTATATATATATATATTTTAAAGGTGTCCGTTCGCAGGCCAGGTTACCTGGCAACATTACTCCATGTGAAATTCCGCCATTAGGAATTCCTTGAATGATGTTTTGGAAATAATGTGAATTTTGCGGAAACCGATTTCACTCGTCTTGGAAATACATCCCAGCAAGAAGATCTCCTACATATACAAGAAAGAATGGCGAGAGATCGTCGTCGAGTAAGTTTGAATGCCGCAAAAATCGGCACACGGGAAGCGGCGACTCAAAGCAGAGATTGAGAAACGACGGTAGAGACGATAACAAGAGACATCGCAGCTAAGACAACAGTTGCTTGCTCAAAAAAGCAAAGGAATCAGCAAGGAAAAGGACCAGGAATACCATCAAGTTACCATCAAGTTACATTGGAAATTGAATTTGTTATCGATAGAAACAACGACTCGTTTTAGGTATACGGGACATGAGGGAGCGATTACATAACGAAATTGGCGAACAAAATTTAGCAAAATGACTTAGAACGGAAACCGAGTAGGAACGACTTCCAGCATGCAGACAGAAACAGAAGACGAACGACAAAACAGATTACCATATCGTCGTGAAAAAAGTTCCAGGAAAGGGGAAACAGAAACCAACCGCAAAGAAATGAAAGATGACAGTCACGTAGTATTAATACTGCAATGAGAATGCAAGTAGGTATTTTTCGTAGTGAAACGATTGCCTCCCATTTGAAAGAAATTCCCAATACAGAGATTGCAGTTGTGATAGCAAGTATTTATAATTATGTGATCTGATATCATTGCAACAGTGAAAATATATTGTAGATTTGTTTGATGTAGCAGTTATGTTCAGTATTTTCAACAGAAAAGATAAGTGAAACAATAAGTGACTGGTTCTGCAATATTATCACTGATCAATGCAATTACTTGTAAATAAAGCAGATGTTATTACTGACTTCTGAGTAGTATTTCTCTTTGCTCTATTTCTTTGCTACATATAAGCTACTGCGATGATCAGTGAATGTCATTACCTACATATATGTATTGCATAATCAAAAAGTTTGTTGGGACAGACAAGTTCCATTGAGCCATTTCAAAATGGGTTTTTACCTTTGAGTTCCATGTATCCCTGGGAATTACTCTCTTAGTACCCATCCTTTGCCCACAAATGAAAAGTTTGTAATGCTAAAATTTTTAGCGATTTTTCTTATATATTCATTGCAAGGGTGCTGTATGTCTTACAAGTCTTTGAAGTTTCCTAAATGCCATCTGCTTTCAATCATGATTTTCCACACTAACTGTAGGGACATGATTATAATGATGATAATGACTGCACTAGCATGATTGCCACAGGTTAGACAGGTCAGTAGTTTGGAGGTCATCACCAGAACTAATTTGTGACTTTTCTAATTTTTTGGGTAAGGGAAAAAGTCAGGGAATTTAAAGATCTTATGGCTGTGGCAACCATGACTAGATTCTAAGCTTAAAAGAAGAAATGGTATTGTTCAGAGTTGAGTAATTTTTACTTCATATGAGACAAACCCTATTCAGAAGAAAAACGGAATTGCTTGTAGTAGTAGAGGAACAATACCTTAAATTCCCAGATTAGGACATACACCCCCACCCCATAACAGTATATTATGTTAAATATAAAAAATAACAATACTAATAATAATATCAATACCAGCAGTAATATTAAAAATGATAATGATAATAATACAATCATAATAATCATGATAATAATTGCAAAAATGAGAAAGTACAATTTCTAGTAATAAGTACATACATAAATTGGGGTTTCATCCCTCGTAGGAAAAACAATTAGGAGTCCTTTAAAAACTAGCTTCGCGAGGTTTTGCGGGAGTCGTATTTCTAGTAACTTTGAGTGTGCTATTTGAACCCTGTCAAAAGAATATATCAAGTTACGTACACTCATTCTAGTTCCTCGCGAAGCGAGGCCGAAGGCCGAGCGTAGCGAGGTTACTAATCGTGTCGGTTCCGGTCAGACCACGTGGCTCGCAAGCCCGAGTAAATCGAGCCGAGAGTTTTTATATATGTATATATATATATATATATATATATATATTTATATATATATATATATATCTATATTTTAAAGGTGTCCGTTCGCAGGCCAGGTTACCTGGTAATAGTAACGCACTTGAGAACTGCTGAATTTCCGCCATTATTCGGTGATGCCTTTTTGAAAGTAATGTAAATTTTGTGGAAATCGATTTCACTCGTCCTGGAAGTACATCCCAGCAAGGTGATCTCCGAGATATTCAAGAAATATTAGCACGAGATCGTCGCCGACTAAGTTCGAATACCGTGAAAATCAACACGGGGAAAGCACGACTCAAAGCCGGGATAGAGAAACGACAGCAGGGAGAATAACAACAGCCAAGACAACAACTGCTCGCTCCAGAAAAAGGCAAACGAAACAGCAGGGAAAAGGACTAGGAATTCAATCAAGTTAGTTTTGAATTTGAATGTGTTATTGATAGAAATACAGGACATGAGTGAACGATTACATAACGAAATACATTGGCGTAGTACATTTACCAAAACGACTTAGAAGGGACACCGAGTAAGAACGACTTCAACGATTGGAGATATCTCTGGAAAATAATTCTCAGATTAGTCTAAAAACGGAATCGGAAGACGACCAACAGATTACAAGAGAATGTAAATAGGTATTTTTCATAATAAAACGATAGCGTTTCCAGTTTGAAGTAATTCCCAACACAGAGAGTTGCAGTTGTTATAGCAATCATTTATAACGATGTCATCTGATATCATTGCAACAGTGAAAATATTGTAAATTTTCTTGATCTAGCAGTTCTGTTAAACATTTTCAACAGAATATATACCCTGTGTCACTATAAAGTACTGGTTCTGCAATATTATCAGTGATCAATGCGATCATTTCAAAATAAAGCAAATGTGATTAATGAATTCTGAGTAGTATTTCTCTTTGCTATATATATATGTATGTATTCTCTGATTGAAAGGTTTCAATAATATTGCGTAGAGACAACAAGTTTCATAGCCTTTTCACAATGGGTCAGTTTTACCTTAGAGTACAATGACCCCCCCTCCCCTGATAATATTGCTATCTAGAACCCCTGCCCTTTTTTCACAAATGAAATGTTAATTCAAGCCTTAATTTGAAAAGTTAGACATAACATATTAACTTTGTTACTTTCTGCTGTTTACTTTATTTTTATGATGTCAAATATCAATATTTCATAACAACCACAACATGCAATTAACCTTTTACATTGGAAAAACTTTATAAAGAAGAAAATAAATTTTGTAATGCCAAAATGTTTATGATCTTTCTCATATATTCATTGCAAGTGTTCTGTATGTAGTAACAAGTGTTTCAAGTTTCCTAAATGCCCTATGCTTTCAATAATGATTTTCCACACAAACTTTATAGACAAATGACTGCACTAGATTCTAAGCCTTTAAGAAGAAATGGTATTGTTTGGAGCTGTTTTGATTACTACCACCTCTGATGGAAAGCCTATTAAAAAGATTTTTGTATTGCTTTTAGTAGTAGAGTAACAATACCTTTACCAAGATTAGGACATGAATCCCACCCCATAAAAATATATTATTTTTAACATAAAAAATATAACAATACTAATAATATCAATACCAGTAATAATAATAGTAATGATAATAATAATGATAATAATATAATGATAGTTCTTCTCGTCACTATATGTCATTGGTTACAGTTCAATACCTCTGGCTGCCATGATTTTTTCGATGAAATACCATCCTTATATTAAATCTTTCTTC
>OX453286.1:1005000-1135000 GCA_949710005.1 Ricordea florida
AATAAAATATAAAAGCATTGTGACTTCTTCAAAAACTAGCTTCGCGAGGTTTTTGCGGGAGTCGTATTTCTAGTTAATAATAAAGTTGAAACCATATTGTGTTCCTCAAGGTTTAATTCTGGGATTGAATGGGATTGCGCTCTTACTATATGCCTCAAGGGTTCTCGCTCAGGTTGTCAATGGCTACGACTCTTTAGTTAATCTATTTCATTTTTATTTTCACTAGTGCAAACTGTGGAGTGAGACTGAACGAATGTGGAGCACAGTGGGGTGTGTATCAAGCCAAACACCTATTGTTTCTGGAAACACCACTTATGTAGAGTGTAAATGTACAGAGCTGGGATATGTTACGGTATTTCGTGGTGACAGAATGTCTCTCATCACACCAACTTATGTCACTAGCCCAGCGGCATCAAGCACCGCGGTTCCCCCTACGACTAATGCAAACATACCTGTCTATGATAACGGTGCAGACGTTCAGTTCAGTTTCAACGCTGATTTTGATGTTCAAGTGTCAAGAACTGGTTCAGTTGCAAACCTGACATACCAGATGAGAAAAGGTGTGGCAGCCAAGATAGGTAGAAATGATAGTGAACTCAGAGACTTCACCATATCAAAAGGAAGCATTGTTGTGCAGTTCCTCTTGCTTCCTAGGAGGGATGAGTCCGTCGTAAGCTTCCACAACCTTCTTACTTCCCTGAAGAATCAAATAAAATCTGGTAACTTCAGCATAACTCTATTTGGTGGTGCAGTTCTGACTGCCGATCCAACATCATTCGCAGTTACTGCTGTGGGCTCAACTGTTGGTGCGCCAACCACGCTTGGGAAACTTGACGAAGATGAAGACCACACGACTATAATCATTATTGCGTGTGTTTGCGGTGGAGTGGTGTTGATTGTTATCATTTTAGTCACTGCTTACTGCATGAAAAAGAAGAAAGACTCGCCAAAGGTTTTACCCACACCAGAACCAAATGGAGTGGAGATGCTGGATGGCGTTCAGTACACAAGGAATGAACTTGGCCACTGTGAGTATATTGTGTTTTAAAATTTCGGAAACCTCAGTTAAGGCTTGTCGTAAGACTGAATAGTAAAGAGCGTATCAAAATTTCAGGCAAAATAGAAACCCTTCTTTGGCTAACTAGACTGTCTTATCTGGTTATGGGATAAGTGCTGTATGGGTTGTTATCTAACTAGACTGTCTTATCTGGTTATGGGATAAGTGCTGTATGGGTTGTTTTTTGGTTATCTTATGTACCTAGGGTATGCCTCTGCTGTTGCATGTCATTGAATATCTTGGGTATGTTTCTGCTGTTCAATGTCTTTTGCATGCCTTGTTGCATGTCGTTTGCGTATCTCTTGCAGGTATTTTTTGTTTTCTATGTGCAGTTCTCTTGTATACCGTGTTTTATTATATCTCTCAGTTAGTACGCGCGCTGTGATTGGTCAATTTAGTGGGCCGTACTTCACTGTACGGCCCGCTAAAGTTTGTTTTGGTCGCCAAAATGACTCCAGAGATATAATAAATATCTTATTAACCTCGTTTTCTCGGTCCGTACTGTAAAATACGGATCCTCGTTTTTTCCCGTCGATTTATGGCCCAAGCGCGAATTTTACAGTACGGACCTCGAACTCGATTAATAAGAGGTATCTATATCTGGTCTACCTTAGATATATCCCTCGTATTCTATGTGCAGATCTCTTGTAAAGTTGTGCCAGTCATTGGCACAGTACGTTTGGCATTACTGTTCCGGACACTTGAGTCATTTTTCACCTTACATATCTTGAAATTAAATAATGCTATTAAGTATTTGATAAGGTTTTCATATAATTGGAGGGGTATCTGCAAGTTACTCCTTAAAGAATTTCTTTCATTTCTTTTTTTTTTTTCATATCTGTTATGGTTTTGTTTTAAGGTATGACTCCTGTGGAGGAACCGAAACAGGTCTAAAAACGCGTGACCACACTGGCTCTTCAACCTTATTTTACCGGCGAAAATGATCGTCTCGCACAGGGTCTACCTCAATTAAGGGTGTATATACCTGCAGGCCGGGTTGTTCGAAGCAGGGTTAAAGTAACCCAGGGTTAGTGTGAAATTTAAATGCAGATATGAGAGCTTAAAAAGCACATTCAGTAGAATTCTTTTTGAATACAATTTGATGGTTGCATGCGCTGAAAAAAAAAACGAGGAAAATGCTTTTTAAGAAGAGGAAAAGAAACCCGGGTTAAAATGTAACCCTGGATTAGCGCTAGTCGACCTCCGAACAACAGGCCCCTGATCTGATCATAGCCGTAAATTAGGTATGAATTTTTCTACATGGATTGCTACTATGGACCCTTTATCAATCGATTTTACTACGTTGTAATTTCAAAAGATTTCTCAGAACCAAAGTTCACGAACACCAGTGTTTTTATAATTAATAGGTCATTGTTTGCACCCAGCATAAACGTTTTAAGATTATCTCCACATTGCTTATTTTAGTCTGCGTGAGATTTTTAGTAGAAATTTTCGTCTATCGTGTGACATATTTAACCTGCGAAAGTGTGAAGCGTGTTGTTAAGGGCTGGTTCACACTTTGACATAAGCATAAGCATAAGCATAAACATAAGCATAAGAAAAAAATAGGCAGTCGAGGACTACAAGTAGCTACTTCTGTATGAAATAAATAAATAAATAACTAGAGGGGCACTCGGTAGAGCGCATACCTCTGCCCCGCCACATATTGTTGTCTTAAGAGTTTGGATCCACAAATAAGAGCTATTTGAAGAAAAGTATATCCGATTGAGGAGTAATATTGTTGTTTTTCCCACATATCGCTTCTTCGCCTTCGATAACTTGGAATGAGATGAATGGCATCAAGTTTCACAACTGTTTTCTACCGTGGGAACCAAGAATGCTGATTGGTCAACATTCGATTAGTAAACAAACCCAATTATCACTGAAATTTCTGTAAAACCTTAGAAAACTTTCTGATAAAATCACTCAGTTTAAACACGACAAGAATTGCGATGCGATATACAGTCTGGTAGGTTTTTTGCGGTCGTGGAACCAGCCATATAGTATACAATATATACAAAAGTTAGGCGTAAACTGATATTCACGTTTGTCCGAAGCCGTATTATCAAGTGTAGCCCGAGTGAACGCTCCCGAGAGCGTCTAGTCTGGGATCTGAGATCCGGAGTTTAATCCGGATAAATCCCAAATTTTAATCGATTGATCCTGGGTATATCTGCGACCTTTCTACCAAATTTGGTGCAAATCCGTAGATTAGTTTTTGCGTAAAACGATTAACAGACAAACAAACAAACAAACAGACAGGCGTGAAAACATAACCTCCTTGGCGGAGGTAACAAATCCTCTTACCTGTAATCGTGAACTGTTGACTCGGCAACTCTAACCAAAATAAGCAACGTCGCTGGAACGTTTCAATCGACAAGTAGTCGATCGTTGACGAGAGCAGACGAAAATGGATCGGGTAACATCGAGATTAGCCTCGGCTATCGTCGATGTGGTAGAGTTTCGTAGAGTTTGGGATCATACAAAACTGATAATCCGAAATAAAACCGATAAATGTTCCGAACACAATCCGAAGATTGGACCACTTACGGACTTACACACTCGATGACATAGTAGCTACTTCTCCTAGAGAAGTAGCTACAAAAATATGTGTGAACCTGGGTTACATAAGCATAAGCATAAGCACAAGGAATGGAACTTTTTCCATTTTCTTATGCTTCTGCTTATGCTTATGTAACCCCGGTTCACACATATTTTTCTTATGCTCATGTTTATGCTTATGCTTATGTTTATGCTTATGCTTATGTCAAAGTGTGAAGCGTGTTGTTAAGGCTAAATTTACAATCAAAATGAAAGAAAATAAAATGAACAAATGAGTCAAGTTTCTTGTCTAAAGATATAACACAATGCCATCATCCGGGTTCCAACTCCGGACCTTCCTGTCGGAGGTCCGACATGTTAACCACTACAATGCCGTGCCTCTATGAACATATGATGGTATATTGTAGTAGTTAACATGTCGGACCTTCCTGTCGGAGGTCCGACATGTTAACCACTACAATGCCGTGCCTCTATGAACATATGATGGTATATTGTAGTAGTTAACATGTCGGACCTTCCTGTCGGAGGTCCGACATGTTAACCACTACAATGCCGTGCCTCTATGAACATATGATGGTATATTGTAGTAGTTAACATGTCGGACCTTCCTGTCGGAGGTCCGACATGTTAACCACTACAATGCCGTGCCTCTATGAACATATGATGGTATATTGTAGTAGTTAACATGTCGGACCTTCCTGTCGGAGGTCCGACATGTTAACCACTACAATGCCGTGCCTCTGTGAATATATGATGGTATATTGTAGTAGTTAACATGTTGGACCTTCCTGTCGGAGGTCCGACATGTTAACCACTACAATGCCGTGCCTCTATGAACATATGATGGTATATTGTAGTAGTTAACATGTCGGACCTTCCTGTCGGAGGTCCGACATGTTAACCACTACAATGCCGTGCCTCTATGAACATATGATGGTATATTTGAGGATGACCGCATAGGACGGGTGCGATTTACAAACACTAGACTCCAAAGGGAGGGTGAACAGTGACTACAACAATCAATCCACAAGACCCTACTCTGGAGTAACTGTTTTTCACACATGCATGCAGTGAAAATATTTGTTTGGGTCTTATAGGTTGTTAATGTCACGCTCTCGTTTTAATAATAATAATAATAATAATAATAATAATAATAATAATAATAATAATAGTAAAGGTAATCATACGGTTTCGAGTTCAATTTGGAATTAATTTGCACGAGTGCGTTTTTGAAAAAGCTGAAATTGCACGAGCCGCTTTGGCTTATTATCATCTTATTATCAAACAGTTAAATGTGGTGTCCCTCAGGGAATCATTGTTGGTCCTTTATTTTTCCTGTTTTATATTAATGACATAACTCACACCTCTGACATCTTAAATTGTATTTCATTTGCTGATGACGCAAATGTCTTCTAGTTCAACAAAACTCCTTCCATTGTCCTTGTTAAACTGAATCTTGAACTTAGAAAGGTTACAAAATGGTTAGTGTCTTACAGATTTTCATTAACATAAAAAAGACTAATTGTATAGTTTTTATAGCTGGGCAAAACAAACTAGTACTGAATAATTTAAATATCATCATTGATAATCAGAGTATTGAACAGAAACAGAATTTGAAATTTCGTGGAGTTTTTATTGATAAAAATCTGAATTGGAAGCAACACATTAATATTATATCTGGTAAATTAGCCAGATAGAAGGTATAATATCAAAATCTAAATTTTTTCTATCACAAACTTCTCTTTTGCAACTTTCTCACTTGCTTACCCATATCTATATCATGGTAATATTCTATGGCGGTTCACATATCAATCTACTCTTAACAGACTGAATATTCTTCAAAAAAGTGCAGTAAGAATCATCCCTAAGTCCAAGTTAGATACTGATTGTGTATGGTGTGAGTCATATGCTAGATACTGGTCGGTGTGCGTGGGCTTCCTGTAGACGGTGGTGTGGAGTCTGCCGTCCGGTTCCCTAGTCACTAGTGAATCAAGGAAGGCGATTTTGTTGTCGTTCTCGGTTTCCATGGTGAAGCGGATGGATGAGTGTTGTTGGTTGAGGTGATCCAGGAAATTGTCCACGTTGTTACCTCTTATGATGGTGAAGGTGTCATCTACATAGCGTTTCCAGGTCCTTGGTTTTTCAGGAGCGGTTGCTATGGCTTGTTTTTCAAACAGCTCCATGTAAAGGTCAGCAATGACGGCGGAAACAGGACTTCCCATCGGTGCACCTTACTGTTGTTCGTAGAGAGAACCGTTATACTTGCAATACATGGATCTCAGGACGAAATTCAGGAGTTCCGCAATCTTGGTGGGCGTGAGCGCTGTACGGTCTGGCAGGCGCGGGTCATTGTTTAGTCTCTGTAACGCGGCTTGTATTGCTCCTTGTATAGGGACGATGGTGAACAGGGACTCTCCATCGAAGGATACCATGACCTCGTCTTTTCTGATGGTTTCTCTGCTGATGATGGACGTGAATTCCCCTGAGTTTTTTACTGTCAAGTCGGAGGTACTTGTGAGAGGAGATAAGATTTTTGCTAGGAATCCCGATAAGTCATAAGCAAAGGTGTTAATGCATAACACTATGGGTCTTAGAGGTACTTTGGTCTTGTGGATTTTTGGTACCCCATATATCCTGGATGGTTGTTTCTGTTTGGGTTTTATCATGTTGTACTCGTTATCCGATAGGCGTCCACTACGTTTTAATGCCCGTAGCTTCTCTGTGGCTTTCCGACTAAGGCGGTCGTTGTATCTTTGTTTAGCGGTTGGTACGGTCCTGTATTGATCAGTGCTGACATCTTGGAATGGTACGCGTGTCAGTGTCGAGGACTACGTCCGCACAGCCTTTGTCCGCCGGTAGAACCATGATGGAAGTGTCCTCTTTGAGCCTCTTCATTGCGTTTCTCATATCCTTCGTGATGTTGGGCTTTGATGGTTTAGCCTTCTGAAGTACGCTGTTCACGTTTCTCCGTACGGTGTCAGCCTGTTCAGTGTCGAGTGGTTTGATTTCTGCTGTTGGAATATTTGTAGGTGTCACAGTTTAATCCTTTCTTCAGTTGGGTGGTTTCTGTGTAGCTGAGCGTCCTGGAGAATAAATTAATAACCCAGTTAATGTGGTCAACATCAGTTGTTTCAGTTGACTTGGTGGAAGTTTCCTTCTTGTGAAGGAGATTTTCAAACTTCCCATTCTGTCGCTCTTTTGTGTTGTTGAAGACTCGCTGGGAGTAGTTGCATTTGGCCGATTCTGGGCCAAGTTGGGCGTGGTCAATTTCATCGGGGGACTGGTTCGGCTCGGCCAGAATTTTTTGGGTGTGGTCCAAAATTTTTGTGCATATTTAATTAGTTGGGTCTCAACTTGTTCGATTTTTGATCGATGATTTTCTTTAAGGGTGTCAATTTTTACTTTGGGAGTGCCAAGGTGACAAAATGTATCTTTGGGGGGTGGGTGGGGTCGGGGGTGGGAAATTGAAATTTAGGTTTGGGGTTGGGAGTGAGTGGTATACGATACGAATTTGAGAAATGAACAGAATGAGTGGCATGGAAACGTCTTTTGATTTTGTTTATGATAATGGAAATCGTTTAGGAGTTAATGATTTTATAGAAGAAAATAAATCAGATATATTATATAGGGTCTCGAGGTTCAATCAATGTTTTATTGAAAAGGTTCGTCTTATATTTACTATGGCGTATTTTCCTATAGATGATAATGAGATAGTATATGAATATTCAAAAGACTTTGATAAGTTGTGTACTGATGACATCGTTAAGAATTTATGTAGGGGTGCTGACGATTTAGCCCGTGATATGGTAGATTTTGAAGAATTATATTCTCCTGGTGATCTACTTATTGGGGATCTTTATGTTTCTGTGTATATAAGTTTCAAAGATGAGTTGTTACACGAGGCTTGGAAGATGATACACAGACGTGTTTTTCTAAATGAGATTTGGGGAGAGCTAATGTCTGTAGCATGGCATCCAAGTAGGTTTGTATATTGGTGTCTTGATGTGGAAGAGTTTCATGAGTTGAAAGAGCGTTGGGGGGCGCATTGGTAATCTTAGGGAAGTACATTTGTAACATGGATCGTGTTACAAAAGTATAGAAAATTGAATAAGGTGTTAAATAGTATAGTGGTTGGTTTAAGGATTATAAATTATTAATCCAATGACGCTATGGAGAACTTAACAGTGAAAGACTTGAGGTCAATAGCTAAAAAAGCTGGTGTGAGTGTTCGTGGATTCAGAAAGGCTGAATTGCTCGCAGCGTTATCTGATGTACAACCCGAGAACTTGACAGTGAAGGTATTAAGAACCATAGCCAAGAAGACTGGTATACAAGGTTATGGCAACATGCGTAAAGCGGATCTCATTAATGTTGTCGGATCCCCACGAGTATCTGAAGCTAATGTCCCAATTCCTGGTCCAGTTAGGCCTGTAAGAACAAGGCCCGCCCGAGCTTCATATAGAAGGGCTATTGCTTTTGCCAGACATGAAATTAGCCAGACCATAAATTGGATAGGATCCAATGTTAGAGAACCAAATAGAAGGGCTATTACAAGGAGATTAAGAAGGGCAGCTAATGTAGTTAGAAGGGGACGCGATTATTTCATCCCTGAAAGACATGAAACGGCTCTGAGAGGCTTTTTGAGGACTTATATAGTAAAGGGTAGAGCTGGATTTGATCCAATTTCATTCCTTAGCGAGGTTAGATCACCATTCTATGTTTTGATGCGTAAACATAGGAAGCCATTCAAGTTGAAGTGTGTTCTTTCATGCAGCTTCATAAGGAGGAACAACCAGGATAATCGTGTTGTTGAGCGGAGTCAAGGTCATTTCCATTCACTGATGGAGACAGTGACAGCTTCAACAGATACATTTGTTATGTTTGATAATATCAAAGCTAGACTGATTGAATTGGTGCAGAAATATGAGAATGAGCGCTCTGGATGGGTGTTTGACTATGTTATAGATTTTCGTATCCACATAAACCCATTTCAACCGTTTTCTGGAAGTTCATATATTAAACTACCCTCTAAATTAGCTGCTAAGAAGGCAATCATAAATGTCAAGAATGAAGACCAGGAGTGCTTCAAATGGGCAGTGACATCTGCTGTGTTCCCAAGGGAGAATCATCCTGAGAGACTTAATAAGGAGATGAAAGAGAACTCAGAGAAGCTCGATTGGTCAGGAATAGAGTTTCCAGTGGCAGCACTTAGTACAACTCAGATAGATAGATTTGAAAGGCAGAACCCATATGGGATCAACATCCTTGGTTATGAGAATGGTGGGACAACCCTAATCAGGCGTAGTAACAAGTCAGGGGTGGAAAAGATAAACCTACTCTTGATATCAAACGATGATACAAATCACTACTGTTGGATCAAGAACATGTCAAGACTTATCGAGTATAATAAGAATGAGCATGCACGTTTTTATTGTGATAACTGCTTAAACTCGTTCAATTCTGAAAAGTCGTTGGACACACATATGGAGTATTGCCTAAACAACGAAGCAGTCAAAGTCCAGATGCCCATGGAAGAGGATGGCAGCCCAAAGTACATTACTTTCAAGAACCATAGAAGAAAGATGCAAGTGCCATTTGTGATCTATGCGGATTTCGAGTGTTTCACAGAGAAGTGGGACACTTGTTCCCCGGATGATAGGGATAGCTTCACGAATCAATATCAGAAGCACAAACCATCAGGTTTCTGTTACCTTATCAAGTGTTTCGATGATGAGGTCTTTGAGCCTAAGTTGGTGATGTGAACAGCCAACTCATTTGAGGATGACATACCACAAATGTTTCAGGAAAGCTTGGAGGAGGACATTAAGAAGATTTATAGTCAATTCAAGTCTGAAAAGAAGCTTATAATGAAGAATGACGATAATAGGAAGCATAGAAAGGCTACTCATTGCCATATTTGTGAGGCTGAACTGGGGAATGATAAGGTAGTTGATCACTGTCATTTTACAGGTAGGTACAGAGGAGCAGCCCACAGAAAATGTAACCTGGAATTCAGCACTCCAAAGTTCTTCCCAGTCATATTCCACAATTTGTCTGGATATGACAGTCATTTGTTTATCAAGAAGATGGGAGTATCAGAGGGTAAGATAGATTGTATCCCACTCAATGATGAAAAGTACATCTCATTTACAAAAGAGATTGTGGTTGAAAAGTTTAAGAAGGAGGCAGAAGGGGATAAGGAGGAGGGTAAGGAGGTTCAGATTAAACGTTCCATTAGATTTATAGACAGTTTTAGGTTTATGGCAAGTGGTTTGGCTAGATTGGCTGACAACTTACCAAGAGAGTCTCTGGAAAATCTCTCGAGGTACTATGAAGGGGTAAACTTTAATTTATTGGCTAGGAAGGGAGTATTTCCATATGATTGGTTTGATGGGTTTGATAAATTACAAGTACCTAGTCTACCACCCAAGGATGAATTCTATTCGATATTATATGATGTTGGTATATCAGATGAGGATTATCAACATGCTGGAAACGTGTGGGAGACCTTTGGTATGAGAAACTTTAGGGATTATCATGATTTGTATCTCAAAACAGATGTAATCCTATTGGCTGATGTATTTGTAAACTTCAGAGGGGTTTGTATGAAAAATTATGGGTTGGATCCTGCATGGCATTTTACTGCACCTGGATTGGCTTGGGATGCTACATTGAAGATAACCAAGGCGGAACTGGAGCTGCTGAGGGATCCAGATATGTTGATCATGATCGAGAATGGCATCAGGGGTGGTATCTCAATGATTTCCACCAGGCATGGGAAAGCTAATAACCAATACATGAAGGAGTACAATCCAGCTTTACCCACAAAATACATCACATATTTAGATGCTAATGGACTCTATGGCTATGCAATGACCAAGGCTTTACCAACTCATGGTTTTGAGTGGATGGATGATCAGGAATTGACAGATTGGAGAGACCATCCATGCATATTGGAGGTGGATTTGGAATACCCACTAGAGCTACATGATCTACACAATGACTATCCATTGGCTCCAGAGAGATTGGATGTGGAAGGTGTTGTTAAGTTAGTTCCCAATTTGAGGGACAAGAAGAAGTATATCTTACATCATGAAGCACTGAAACAGTATTTGTTTTTGGGATTGAAGTTAATCAAGGTACACAGAGGGATCAAATTCGAGGAATCGGAGTGGTTGAGGCCCTACATTGATTTGAACAATAGTCTTAGAGCTAAGGCTGAGAATGATTTCGAAAAGGACTTCTTCAAATTGATGAACAACTCGGTGTTTGGTAAGACTATGGAGAACATTAGGAAGAGGGTGGATATCCAGTTGGTCACCAATGAGAAGAAAGCACGTAAGTTGATTGTGAAGCCAAACTTCCATCATAGGAATATCTTTTGCGAGGATCTAGCCGCCTTCCACATGAAGAGAACGAAACTGGTCTTTGATAAGCCCATTTACTTAGGCTTATCCATTCTGGATCTGAGCAAGATGGTCATGTATGATTTTCATTACAAGTACATGAAGCCCAAGTATGGAGTTGGAGCCAAGTTGCTGTTCACAGACACGGATTCTCTAGCCTATGTGATCCAGACTGAGGACTTTTACAAGGACATCAGTCGAGATGTGAGAGACAAGTTTGACACCAGCAACTACCCAAAGGTCCATCCATCCGGGATTGAGACCGGAGTGAATAAGAAGGTTGGAGGGATGTTCAAAGATGAGGCTGGTGGTGAACAGATCACTGAATTTGTGGGTCTAAGGGCTAAACTGTATGCTTTCAAGACAGATAAACAGAAAGAAGTCAAGAAGTGTAAGGGTGTTAACAAGGCAGTGGTAAGTAAGAGTATAAGTTTCCAGGATTACAAGACTTGTCTTTTCAGTGGCCAATCCCAGAGAAGGAAAATGAATACCATAAGAAGTCATAAGCATGATATCTATACTGAAACTATCAATAAGATTGCATTATCACGCGAGGACGATAAACGTGTGATAATGGAAGATGGGATAAACACTTATGCACATGGTCATTTCAGAACGCTGGAAGGTGGTGATTCAGTGTCTTGGGGTACAAATTGAAGTTCTTCACGAACGAATCCTCGTTTTGGACCCCCACTCAAATAATACAAGACTGGTTGACCCGCCTCGATTATGGTTCGGGCCAAATCATAGACTTCAAGGCTCCATATGGGATCAGTAGCCCTTCGTTTGTCCCCACCTTCATCTTCACCAGGGGTATATAGATATCTGACTTGAACATCTGGAGGTAATCTTTTCTCATCCAATCCTACAGGTCGCTTATAGTCTGGAGTTTTAGTATCAATTGAGTCCATTTTCAAAGCTTTCTCAGGCTCTTTACCAGTAATACGGGTGGTTTCACTATTGAGGGTCTTCATGATGTCGGGCAATCTTTTCACCCAAACTGTAGATCGGTTATCACTAACCATCTCTTGAGCTTTAATCAATCTAAGTAATGATGAATGAACTCAAAGATATGATTCCATTCAATTGTATCATAACTGGTCCCACGAATTGTGGAAAGACCCAATATATAGTGGAACAGCTTCGAGGCCACTATAGGCAAGTATTCGATTATATTGTGTTGATTTGTCCAACATATGCCCATAACAAGACTTATAGAGGCTTTGCAAAGGGGGATAAACGATTCTTTGTACTATCACCAGATGCGAGTGATCATGATGAAATAAATAATTTGTTGATGGATTGCTCATCATTCTTCTCAGATATGAATGCACTCATAATATTGGACGATTGTGCCGTTTCCAAGGATCTGAAGAATAGGTCCAACAAATTCATCGATTTAGCCTTCTCTGGGAGACATATAGGGATATCAGTCTGGGTTCTCACTCAACAATTGACATCTATAGCCAAACCATTCCGTGAAAATGTAGCTTGTGTGGTATCATTCCATAATCCATCACAAACGGCGATGAAGATGCTTTTCGAGGAATATGGCGGGGACCTGGATGCCGAAACTTGTAAAAAATATAAGAAGCATCTTATGAATGAAAAGTATGCAAGGCTATGCTTCTCCCTTAGACATCCATTCCAAAATTATTTAGAGATACCGGCTCTGACGGCATAATCATGACAACTCCCGAAGATATCATGAATGGTGAAACTGTGGTGGATAGTCATCAATCAACACCAACCACTAGTGATGATTTGAAATCTAAAAGAGAAGAGCTATCAATACTAGCTTGTCTAGGCTCTACCAAGGAGTATCTTGGTATGCAAATGACACTAGGCGATATACATAAATTATCGGATAAGGATGTCGAGAAGTACTACAAGAGGTACAAGATGGTGTCAGGTAAGAATATGGCTGACGGACTAATTGATCCTCCTTTACATCTATTGGCCAAACTAGTCAATTGGTGTCTTAGTGGTTATGGTGGAATAGATGAGCCAGATGCTCTGGTAAATGATTGGAAGAACAACCAATTGGTCAAGCAGTGGCTGTCAGAAGCTTCTGGTTCAATAGTAGTAAAGGGTGGAGTAGTTGCTACATTGTTGATAATAGCTATCACCACCATTAAGCATTTCAAACTAAGAGACCCCTCTCCCGCTATTACATTTTATGATCTAACTAATACAGATCAAGTTGGAGTTGATACTGTTCGGTAAAGAAAAAATTGAAAATAGAATTGGCCGTTTTAGTATTTTTTCATACTCAAAGAGATCAAACAACATGTCACAATCCTCAAATGCTTCTTCAACTTCATCATTGAAAACTCGTTTGTCAAAGCCTTATTTGATAAAACCTTCTCGTAAAGTGAAGTGGAATAAGGTCCATATTGGAGAGCCCAAACCCAACAAGTGGGGTGGTTCCACCACAACAAAAAGGGGAAAGCAGTAGCTTACTTGAAATTACACACCAAAGACACTGGTAAGAAGATGAAGTGTTGGACTAAAATATACGATTCTGAAGACGATGAACAACCATTTGGAAAGTTTTTGTCAGACATTGGTGATATGCCTGATTTAACAACTGCCAAAATAATTCTTGATTTACAAGGTATATATTTTGGTAGTCATGGAAATACTCCATTTGGTGCATCTGTTCAATTACGTGTGAGAGAAGTTAAACTTACACGAATTGAGTACAACAAAACCTCATTCCTGTATGATGATGATTCTTCATCAAGTAGTGACGAAGAGAGTAGTGACGAAGAGAGTGGTGGTGATGAATAAGAATGTATAATTAAGGGTAAAAATAAGACTAAGTATGTGAAAGTTTCCTAGTATGACCCTTACTAGGAGACTTAAAGGTAACAATAGATTAACTCATAACATGTCTGAACAAGAAGTGCAAACTAAAGAGTCTGGTGTTGAAAGAAATAATAAGAAAGTCACGCATGGTGTTATCGAGAAGCAAGATAATGGGAATATACTCATATACTTGTTATCGAAAGATAATGAGGAAGTAAAGACTTGTAATTGCACTAATCTATCAAAAGCATTAACCAATATAGTTGAAAAGATGAGAAAGGATAGGAGAGTGAAGGTTACCCATTTTGTGGTACATGATAATGGGGGTATATACTTTCGCTTGGAATTGGAAAATGATGAGGGTGAGAATGAAGTAAAGTATGTGTTATTTAGAGATGGTAAGGAAGTGTATTCAGTGATGGACAGTAATGGAGTGAGACACACAGCGCTAAAGACTAATCTAGTGAAAGTATTAACATTTATTAACATTTACAGCTGTAGTTGCAACCACAGCTTGGTTACTAATCTTTTAATATAAGTGTTTAGTCTCCTAGTATACCTCTTACTAGGAGACTTAAAGGTTATAATGGATTAACTCACAACATGTCTGAAGAAACAAATCAAGTTGAACAGATCACTAGAGAGCCTTCTGTCAAAACAAAGGTCAAAGACCCCAAGAGAGTTCAGGCTGGTAAAACGTTATCAGAAAAGAACAAGAGGGCCAGAGAGGCTTTGAAACGTGAAGAGGAAAGGGAGAAGAGGGAAGAGAGTGAAAAGGAAGAGAAGGGTGTGTCTGTTGGTGGCAATGGTGATTGGATACCAAAATATATGTCGTCCCAAACTATTATTCTGGCCATAGGTACAATTAGCCTCGCCGCCTATGCCTTATTCACAAACTATAGAGATAGGATACCTGATCTGCATGTGCCAACACTACTCAATCCACCACCACAGCCCAGAGTCATAGAAAGTCAGCCCGTGGTCAACAACACAGAGGAAAACGGCTTAAAAGATGATCTGTTGTGATCATAAATGGCTGAGAATAAGCTTGTAAATACAGTTACTGCCTCTACAGTGCTCGTTGGATTGTCGGCTGGGATGGGCTGGCTGGCCAAAAAGGCTCTTCGGGAGAAATTCACCGGTGACCCATCGAAAAGTATCATGAACTTTGGTAAATGGGTGCTTGTGCTGAGTATAAGCATGTATGTCAAAACCTATTTAGAGGATCAGAAGATACTACCCACAAGTGTCTAAATATGCCTGAAGACAAACGTCTCAATGATATATTATATTTTGCAGGTAGAGACCTTAAACTTGAATTTATGCAACATGTTAGAGAATCAATAGTTGACTGGATAGGAGATCGTGAATGGCAATTTAATAAAGATTCAAACCCATCATATAGGCATATAAATCTAAGCGATAACATGACGGACTTATTGAAATGGTATGCCTATATCAGACCATTCTTCAAAGATAAAGAGCCTAAATACTATGATTACATTCTGCAAGAGCTCAAAAACAATGATTTGAACTTCAAAAATGATCTTGAAAGTCAAATGAAAGGTCTAAACAAGGAGTGTGTTGAAAAGGTAGAGAAGAGGGTTGGTCCACACCCATTAACATCCTTTACATTCGGAATGTTTTCAACCATCGTAATATTGTATCCATTCTTGAAACTTTTCAAGAAGAATAACAAGCAATGATGACAAGAAATTTGACCCGAAAAATTCAAAGTGTTGATTGATTTTGTGTCACTGCGCATGCGTTGAAATTGTTTAAGGATAAAACAACAAGTGGATAAATGGCGGCGGCTATAGCAATGATGATTGGAGGGTCACTTATTCAATCGGCATCCTTCATTGGTGGAAGTTATTTAGCAAAGTTCATTAGCGGCTCATCTGAAGATGAACTCCGACTTGAAAGGGAAAGGCATGACAAGGCAATGGAGAAGTACCAAAAAGATTATGCTGCTTACCAAGAGAAACGAATGGCATATATTGACTTTATGAATAGGAGGAAGAGTGATGAGAATCAAGCCTCTGAGAACATATCAAAGACAGATGAAGCGCTGAGATTATACAATCAAATTGGCAATCCTCCCAAATTCTCAGACTATTATAGGCCCAATTCAGATCAGAAGACTGGAGAAATGGTTTATGTTTCTGTTGCTATGTTAGCCTTGGCATATATTGTCAGCAAGTGGTTATAATGACTGACAAATTAACAGATGACACATTGACTCCCCATGAATATATTCGTTTGGTGGGATTTAGAGCTGACCAATTGAAGATGGGTAATAAACCAGTCATAGACTGGCCATTTGATTTCAATCCCATAGCCATTGCCAAGAGTGAACTAAAACAACGTGTTTTACCCATTGCTATAATTAGAAAGATACCAGACTGTAATTCAAAGACTGGTTTCCGCGATGAAGTATGGAACCCAAACGATATGAATATACGAGACTTTTGAATTAATTTAGAGGTTTCCATATTTGAACACTAATATGGACACCGACGATACCCTTGATCCAACTATATTAAATGAGCCTGATGCTGTGGGCGGTGATGATGGTGATGATACCATATATCTAGATCCAATTGATGAAGAGTCTCCACTGATTGTGGAAAGTAAAGAAGACAATAGGGCTCGCGCTTTCAAAAAGATAGAAGAGAAGTTCTACAATTTCGACCCACTAAATTCACCATTCAGTGCAAGAATCGATGATGAGGGGGTATGGGTTAGATTGACTGGTCGAGTTAACAATAGGGAGCATTTACTTATTGACTCCAAAGGTGATTTGGTAAAATATGACCGACTTCCTGAGACAATCAAAAGATCAATTGGCATGGATTCTCAGAATCTTGTTCTGAATAATAACAAACTAATTGCTGATTTGAATGAAGCTAATGAAGAAATTAAGGATTTACGTAATGCACTAGATGGGTTAAGAGCAGTAACGGAAACAAGTCAAATAGAAATAGATCGATATGTTTCAATCGAGAAAGAGTTGAGAGGTATAATTGAACGACATCAAACCAGAATCGCTGAAAGTGAGAGTTATCTCGAAACTGCAGTTAGAGAGAAGATTGATGCAAAACTATATGCAGAAACTTTGTTGAATGATTTGAAAGTATACAAAGATGAGATTGATAAGAATGTAATAAGCTTCAGTAAATCCTCACACATTTCATGAACGTATATGAATTATTTAATGTTCATCAAGATGGCTGATCCGAGTTGAGCACATGGTAATTGAGTAATAATACCAAAGGGTGTTATGGGTAAATGACCTGCGTGACGCGTGACATGTAACATGCTTTCTCTTTTTTTTTTTTTAAATCAAGGTTGCTTTCTGATCACCAGAATGCTAACAACCATAACAATAACGATAACAGGAACAAGGAAATAAAGGAAAACAACAAACAAAAATTAAAATGTCATTAATGTCTAAGACAGTTCCAAATGGTCTGATCAAAAAGGGTCATCAATGTTCAAGGCCTTCTCCCACTTGACAGCAGCATCCAGTTCCACTGACAGTAACACCCACGCTTACAGCAATGGGTAGTGTTCTTCACCTGCAATGAAAATTCTTTGTCAATGCTCAGTCAGCATAACGGGCAGGTCGTCGAATGGCTCGACCACTACGAGTAACTGTTTGAGGTGCTGGTGGACTGGGTGACACAGGAGAAGCGCAGGGAATTGGGGAGGGGGATGCAGGCGGTGGGGTGAGGGGACAGAGTGATGAAGGCGCTTCGGAACCTGGTTCAGGTGGAGCCGTTGGTGTCGAGGGAGTGACATTTGAAGGCATAGGAGATGAACGAGCATCATTCGGTGATGCTGTGAAAACTGCGGATGGAACATATGATGGACGAGGGTTTAACGGGCTGGGTCGAAGCTTGTCAGGAAGGAGTGGAGTGGTATTAGTCTGATGCTGTGAGGCCTTGGCACTTGAGGGAGGTGCCAGTTGCACTTGAACACGGTTTCGCCTAATTTGTCTGGAGCCAGTTTTGATAACGTAAGATCTAGGGCCAGCAGAGCCAATGATCTGTCCAGAGATCCATGCCTTCGAAGGTGAATTAGGGCGAGGTTTAGCATAGACATAGCTTCCGGGTGGAAAGTCTGGTAGGAGTTGTCCTGCATGTTTGTCGTAGGCTTGCTTTTGCTGTAATTTGCGATGCAAATGATCGGTTACTACTGTGTCGCGTTGAAGCTTGGATGGTTCCAATGTAACTGATGGCTGAGGCAAATTGCTGCGGAGAGCCCGGCCAAACAGTCGCTGAGCCGGAGAGAAGGTGTGACCAGCAGGGGGAGTGTTGCGTACTGACAAGAGAGCCAAGTCTACATCTTTAGCTGTGCGGAGAATATGTTTGGCAGACTTCACAGCTGCTTCAGCACGACCATTGGATTGCGACCAGTATGGAGATGACGTGATGTGATTGAACTTGTATGTTTGGGCAAATTCTTTGAACAAGTCTGAGGTGTATTGAGCTCCATTATCCGTTAGTAACGTGTGTGGAATCCCATGTCGGCCAAAGTGTTGCTTGGTGGCTTGCACTACAGCTGTTGATTGAATAGATGAGAGGCGGTCAATTTCATAAAAGTCGCTGTAGTGATCAACTGTTACCAGATATGGTATGCCATTGAGCTCAAATAAGTCTTGTGACACCAGTTGCCAAGGTAAGGTGGGTACAGGGTAAGGTTGGAGCGGTTCCCGCGGGTGTTGTTGTTTATATTGTGCACAAATGACACAGTTCTGGCACATGTCTGAAACCTGACTGTTGATCCCTGGCCAGAAGACACAACTCCGAGCATGTCGAATGGTGAACTCGAAGCCACGGTGAGCCGCGTGCCGCTTGTGGAGTATGGTCGGACGAGCAGAAGAGGGGACAATGACGCGATCTTGTTTAAACAGGAGCCCATCATGTGAGGTGAGTTCATGACGGATGGCCCAGTATGGGCGTGCTAGTTCAGGAACCGCGGCTTTGTCATTGGGCCAGCCAGCCTTAATGAGAGATTGCAAGGCAATTTGTTCAGGGTCTGTCATGGCTGCTGTTCTTAGCTCTTGAAGTGTGGCATCTTGAAATGCAGAAAGTTGAGGGGTGTCTGTTTCAAATTCAACTCGATAGACCACTTCGTCATGCACTTGTTTGTGAGTGGTGGTGGGTAGAGGGGCTCGAGAGAGAGTGTCAGCGATGTAGAGTGTTGACCCCTTGTGGTACTCAACGCAGAATGCGTAGCGTTGAAGAGTAAGCATCATGCTTTGAAGACGGCGTGGAGCGGAAGCCAGAGGGCGCTTGAAGATGGTCTCCAGAGGCTTGTGATCACTATGTACGACCACATCCGATTTGCCAAAGAGAAGTTGGTCAAACTTGTGGAATGCATGAACAATGGCTAGAGTTTCCTTTTCAATTTGAGCATATCGTTGTTCTGTTTGGCTGAGAGAACTTGAGCTGTAGGCTACCGGTTGCCACAAGGTATCGGAGGAGTTTAAAGAACAAGTGGCTGGTTGAAGAAGTGCTGCACCAAGGCCATATTCCGAGGCATCAACTTGAAGTACCACTGGGGCTTTGACGTCAAAGTAACGGAGACATGGAGCTTGAGACACTAACTCCTTCGCTTGTCGGAGAGCTTCTGTGTGTTGGTCAGCCCACAGAAACTTCTGATCAATGTGAGTGAGATCACGGAGAGGACGTACCACCTCACTGAGGCGGGGGCAGAACTTTGATAAATAAGTAATTGTGCCCAGGAAACGCCGTGTGGCTGCTTTGTCCTGAGGTTGAGGCATGTTCAGGACTGCATTGGCAATCTCATTACTGGGCTTTAGTCCTTCAGGCGTGAGGGTGTGACCCATGAAGGGCGCAGAGCAGGTCTTTAACTTGACTTTGTCTGGATTGAGCTTTAGGTGATGCTGAGAGAGGCGGTCTAGGAGCTCAATTACTGTGCGGTCATGATCGTGTGTGGCCTCTTTTAGCGATGTGCCCCGACCTATGACGATGATGTCATCGGCAATGTTGACAACACCCTCCAAACCACAGAGAACATCATGAATGCGACGCTGGAATTCTTCAGGAGCTGAACTGATGCCGAAGGGAAGTCGAGTCCAGCGGTAACGTCCCCAGGGTGTGTGCATAGTAGTCAACTTAGAGGACTCCTCTGTCAACTTAATTGTTTGAAAAGCATCTTTAATGTCAAAAGTTGAGAAAATCTTAGCCTGATGAAAGCGATGAAGGTTCTCCTCCAGCGTAGGGATGGGGTATACTGGTCTGAGAATAGCTTTGTTTATGGTCTGGGAAGGGTCTAAACAAGTGCGAACTTTGGCGGGCTTAGTTGCTGATGGTGGGCGTTCACGTACCACCATGTTTGATATCCAGGGTGTAGGTTCATTCACTCTAACTAGTTGACCTGTGTCGATCAGTTTGTCCAGTGCCTCTTTAATGATGGGTAGCTTTGGTGCAGCGTAGCGATGGGGCGCAGCTTGGATGGGCTTAATAGTAGGATCAAGTGTCAGTGAGTAAGGTTCTCCCAGTTCACCCAGCCCCTCAAATAGATGGGGATAGTTAACTTTAATAGAATCAAAAGTCAACTCACCAAGAGGAGGTAAAGAAGGTGTGGAGGTGACATGGAGTTGATTGACAGTGTCCACATCATAATTCAGGATACCCATGCGAGTACTATCAGCCAGACCCAGTAGGGGTGTATAGTAGCTTTGTGCTGTTATAACTTGAACCAGTACATCATAGATTTTGCCTTGGCGAGTACAGTGCAATGTGGTTTGACCTCCAGTTGGGATGATGGATTTGGAGTAGTCAAGGAGACGAACATTGGAAGGTTCAACTTTTACGGGAGGCATTTTCTGTAGATCTGTAACGTGTATGGTGTTACATGAGCACCCAGAGTCCACTTGAAATCGGATGCGGCGAGTTGTTGTTGGCGAGGGAGTTGGGCTAAGATCCAGATCCACAAAGATTCCCTTGGGTGCAGACTGAACCTGCGCTATGTCATGAGTGATGACATAAGCGGTGCTTGACTGAAAGCCTGTGTCTGCCTGGTGCACTGTATTAGCAGCAGATGCTCGGCAAACTTGTTGCCAGTGGCCCCTTTTGCCGCAACGATGGCAAGTATCATTAGCTGCTGGGCAATCACGACGAGCAGCGTGTGGTGTGCGACCGCACCACAAGCAGGTAGGAGAGGCATGGGACTGTGAAGCAGGGAGACCATGTTGTTTGAAGGGACGGCGAGGAGTTCTGGACTTGATGGCATTGGGTGTGACCTTGTGTGCTGTATCAGTTGTGTCCTCGTTTGACCCGCTGGGTGTGAGCTGGTGGACTGATTCCTCAAGCTGTTGTTTAGTGATAGCTGATTCAGTTTTGAGGCCAGCCTCAAAGTCCCGAGCCTTGTTGATGACTTGTTCAAAGGTTAGACAAGCCAGGTTCTCCCGTGAGATTAGGTCGCTGCGAAAATGCTTGAAGGTGTCATTTAGTCCAATTACAAAAATGTCTCTCTGTAGCCTGTCGTCGACTGCTGAAGGAAAGTTACATTTGTGGTACTCCAGTCGCACTGCAGTGTGCCACTGTTGAATACTCATCCCGGGGTCCTGTTTTAAGATGCGGAGAAAGTTATGAGTGCATTGGATGATGGGTTCCTCGTCAAGATAGTGGTTAGAGAGTTTAGCTAATTTGGCAGGATGTTGTTTATCTTCATCGGCGATTTGGGAGTCGATGGTTGTGGTAAGTACATCCCATTCGGCCTGAGGGAAAGCTCGTCGAAGAGCCGCCATAACTTTAGGCCGTTTCGCTTGTATCCAGTAGTCGTCGCTGTCCACATCTTTGGCGGGGTTGATGTAGTCTTCCATGATGCAATAATCCCTGAAGTTTGCAATGAAGAATTTGAAAGCTCGACGACGATCGTCTGAGCTGGCGTCAAACACAGGTCGATCTTTACCCATGATATCGGAAGGGAGGAGAGTCCCAAACAACAATGAGTCAATCGATGAGACGAGTAGATCAGTAAGATCGGAAAAGAGTCTGAACCGCGTTGAGTCGATCGATGGAAGAGAGACGGAGAGTTCGAAGTGTTTATAGAACGAGGCTGAATGCAATCAGTCACGAGAGACCAGGCTGAATCGTTGAAGCCTTGGGTTCTTCACTCCTGACACCATGTAATAAGCTTCAGTAAATCCTCACACATTTCATGAACGTATATGAATTATTTAATGTTCATCAAGATGGCTGATCCGAGTTGAGCACATGGTAATTGAGTAATAATACCAAAGGGTGTTATGGGTAAATGACCTGCGTGACGCGTGACATGTAACAAGAACAAGAAAGATTTGGTTAGCTTGAAGAAGATTGAACAAAGGCGAGATAGCTTAATCAAAAGGGTTAACACCTATGAAGAGCTAGCCAAGAATAGAATCATTTCCAATCAAGAACAAATAAGCGATCTGGAGAGACAAAATGATGAAATACGTGATAAGATGCCTCTTCGTGATCGTGTGAAGACCATCTTCAAGAAATACGGATTCACAGTCTTTGCTGTCATGAGTGCCGTTGGAGTGGTCATTGGTGTTATAGTCTCCAACCTCTCCAAAGGGCTATCGAAATTGGGCAAAGGCGTTGGTGATGGGCTAAAAACCCTTGGGAAGAAACTTGGCGAATTATTACCTGGGATGGTGGGCGCTATTGTAAGCTTCCTGTTCAAGACTGCTGGAGAGGTCATCTCATTCCTAGGGAAACATGCTTGGCTGTTAATAATGGCGATTGTGCTTTACTTCATAGAAGAGTTAAAAAGGAAACGTAAATGAATCAAATGAAGACTTATTGCGTCAAAGAGAAAAAGCTGACTGATTGTGTACCTGGTAGTGAAGCCTTTACCAAAACATCCAAAGGAAGGCCGATGATGAAGTATAAATGTTCCAGTTGTGGCATCATCAAAACTCGATTCCTCTCAGATGCTGATTATAGAAATTTAAAGGTGAAGAAGGAGTAATCAAACAAAATGTTGAGCATTACTATGTACGAGTCTGAAACCAGGGTGTATTTGGATCCCCCACTGGAAAAGGTTCGGGAGATACAACTCCTTGACTGTATTATACCCAAACGATTGGTTAACTTCAAGGATCGACAGGGCTTTCTCAAGGAGGATAATCGACCCATCATAATAATTCAACCCGGTACATACTCTTTACGTGATATACACGCAATATTTCTGAATGATACGGATAGTGCTAAGCTATCGATCATTGAGACTGACACTGTTGATTACCTGTATTCCAATAAGAGCTTCAACATTAAACTTACAAGAGGGCTACAAGTTGCTCTTGGGGTGCCTGAAACCATAACCCCTGGAAAGTTATACCCCATAAATATACAGATTAAGGAGCCACTGAGACTTATGTGCAGTATAGTGGACAATAAGTCGTCATATATGAATAACACTCAATCTGGAGAACCCGTGAAACTCTCACCCTCACACCTCCTTGCCAACATACCATCACAGGATTATCCAGCCATTCCAGTTCAAAAACATAAGAGCCCCATAAACCACTTCGATTTAAGCATCCTCGACATTAGATGGAAGAAACTTGATCTGACGGGTTCTCCCATCACTTTCAGTTTAAGATTTAGATAACATCTTAAAAGTAAGTGATAATCATTCCAAAATGGCTGAATATAAGACAATATATCCCAACTTAGAGGCTACTGCACCTCCTGCACCTCCTCCAACCCCCACTGATGGACCATCATTCAGGCTTCAACAATGTTGTGATGCTTTGAATAAACTAAAGTCTGAATTAAGCCACTATGAAACAGTACTCAAAAAATATAACCGATCCAAGGGTGTACTAATGAATGCAAGCTCGACCTGTGGTATATTGTCTTGCGTTTTGGCAGCTGGTGGATTGGGCACATCTCTTAGTGGAGTCGGAATCATCGCATCTGTGCCATTGGGTGTGGTAAGTGGCGTATTTGTGTGCGCATCCATAGCGTGTCAACAAATATCCAAGAACCTGACCAAGAAAGCTGTGAAGCACCAAAACACCATCACACTGGCCAAATCCAAGATAAACACCATTGAAGACCTGGTTTCCAAAGCCCTTCGTGACAATAAGATCTCTGATGAGCAGTTCTCATTGATCATAGAAGAACTCAAGAACTTCGAAAAGCTCAAGGCTGAAATAAGGGCTAAAGCTCAAAAAAATATGAATGGAGAGGACCCGGTGGTATTGAGGCAGAGAGTACGCAAAGAAATACTCAAAGAACTAAAAGGAGGGCCATAACTTTAGTTTATGAGCAACATATCTACTAGACTAAATAGACTTAAAAGGTTGATATACTAGTAACATAACCATGGCTAATAGTCAATCTATTGAAGAAAAATTCAAGTCCCTAGAACATGCTATTACAAATGTGTTGGATTCAAAGGAATGTAAATACTTTGGAGATGCTCTCAAAAATTTGATAGATAATGGACCTAAAATATATGCAACTAAGGATGAAGTTAATTATAATAAGAAATGTATTTCAGATGTAAACAAATGGATGTCAGATGTAAAGGAAATTACTGAAAATAATTTTAATGCTATGGGGAAAGACTTATCAAGAACAAAACAAAGGATTAGGGAATTAGACAAAGTATTGTGTGTAGTTATTACAGGTTGTGCAGTATATTGGATGCTTAGTTTGGCTAGTATCATGTATTGTCTAATGGCTTAAAAGTTTTGAAACCTTCTATCCAAAATCTGGATAGAAGATGGGCTTACTCAATGACTTCAAAAACAAGTACCCACATGCTGACCTTGACCGATTCAAATTCATACATGATCAATATGGTGGCTACATTAGATGGAGACATAACGGGATGACAATCATGTCTTATGATGATCCCACTGGCAAGACATGGACTGATGACATCCGACCAGGTCTCAAACTGTTACTATGGATTGATTTGGGACTGGATGATACATTAAGCCCCTTCCCAAAAAGCCTGACCATGACAAATCGCTCTTACCCAATTCCTGCCATTGATTTTGACGAACCCACAAGTAACACCACAAACATGCTGACATCATTGGACATATACGTGTCCAACACGAAAAAATTCACCGCTAAGATGCGTAACGTATTTAGATCCCAAGTTGTGACTTTCAAGTTTGGTAAACAAAGTCGAAAGTGGCTTAACGCACCCGATATGAACTATTGGCCTCAACAACTGAACTTTGCAGTGTGGTGTGCGACCTCTGGTTGTGGAATAAGCCCTTTCGAGAGTCTAAACTACCCCAAAGTTGTGAGTAGCTTCATTAAGTTTCATGTATACTTCACGATAAGACGGATATTATATGAATTGAGTCTTCCACTGCCTGATGAGCAACCTTTTGTAATAAACAACAACCCTTACAGTAAAGTTGCTTATCAAAGATTATGCGCTGAATTTGGGATCGATACTAATTCCGATTTCAGATGGAAAGGTGGAAGAAATGGGGGTTTGGGTGACATATTCCTTGATTATGGTGCTGGATACCATGGAGTAGGTGGAGGATACCAAAATGTCCATATTGTAAGGAATTATGATGAAGAGGCTGATCAATGGCCTGGTGAAGGTGGTAAATTTGCTGATGATGGGGGTAAGAAGGAAGCAGGTGACCTCATATCATTCATCCGTAATGATGACTTTGCTGATTATAAGTATGCCTGGTTCATACCAACAAGTGGCTATGGACTCACTAAAGCTGGACTTGGTAGATTGAATCGATCTGCTGAGGCTTTTGTTTACTGTGTATTGGGGGCTCAAGTCAACACTAGAAATTCGATTGTGGGTACTGGTGGTGGAGCAATCGAGACTCAACAAGAATTCTTGGCCCTGTTTGAGAGTAGCGTGATTGAAAATGACATTTCAAGTTCGATCCAAAGGTATCAGCTGGCCACTCAAGAAGCTAAGTTAAGGCTTGATTTGGCCATTGCCCCTGGAGTATGGTTGATGCCAAGTAACATGATCATAAACACAAAAAGTGTGGTTGGTTATAATAACAACCTTATGAAGGCCACTGATGATATGAAATTTGGTGCCAACACAAATATAAACCTGGAGACTAAGACTGTTGGAATCAGCCATAATCTAGGATCTTCAAAAGTCAACTTGCCACATGCAGCTGCAGAGACTAAACAACCAATACCAAAGATTGATCCTCAACCTAAAATCAAAGAACCTTCACCAGAAGAAACAACTAATAATCATGAAACCAACCTGATACTATTAATCATTGGAGTTGGAACTACCGCTTGGATGGTATTCAGATAAAAAATTGAAATACACAATTCATAAATCACATCCATTCATAAATCATGACATCATTGGCAATCGTTGGCAGTAGATACTTCTCTGACAGTATATTCTTGAAACTAGAAATACACAAAGCCCTCAAGAAATGGAAGCTTGATCTCTCAGACATTCAATTGATCGTATCTGGTGGTGCAGATGGGGTTGATGAAATGGCTAGAGATTTTGCCATTGAAAACGAAATACCATTCAAGGTGTTTGAACCTCAATGGGACTATTATGGCAGGGCGGCTGGGCCAATTCGTAACAGAGCTATCATGGAGTGTGTGACGCATGTATTGGCCTTACTTTCTCGTATCTACTCACCAGGTACTAAATCAGCTATTAAGATGGCTAGAAAATACAAGAGAGAGGTTATAGTCGTTTATGTCTAATGATTAAGTGAACTTTTGTAACGTGACGACCCCACCCCCCCAAAGATACATTTTGTCACCTTGGCACTCCCAAAGAAAAAATTGACACCCTTAAAGAAAATCATCGATCAAAAATCGAACAAGTTGAGACCCAACTAATTAAATATGCACAAAAATTTTGGACCACACCCAAAAAATTCTGGCCGAGCCGAACCAGTCCCCCGATGAAATTGACCACGCCCAACTTGGCCCAGAATCGGCCAAATGCAACTACTCTGGGTGTTGGGGCTGATCTTCTGTAGTAGAGCCTTCGCATCTTCTTCGGAGAGGGTAGATTTTGTATCTCTCTCCTTAGATTCGGCTTCCCTCTTTGCATCTGCTTTGGCTGTCATCGTCGGACGTATTCGATCTCTCAGAAATCGCATGGATGTTAGTTGTCAGCATAACTTCCCTCTTGTGTTTTTTTTTTTGTTGTTGTTGTTTTTTTTTTTTTTTTACTCCTAGTAGTAGGGTGGAGGTCTTATTCGCCCGATTTTTTTATCAGGAATTTATCAGGGATTTTTATCAGGATTTTATCAGGATTTTATTCGCCCGATTTTTTTATCAGGAATTTATCAGGGATTTTTATCAGGATTTTATCAGGATTTTATTCGCCCGATTTTTTTATCAGGAATTTATCAGGGATTTTTATCAGGATTTTATCAGGATCTTATTCGCCCGATTTTTTTATCAGGAATTTATCAGGGATTTTTATCAGGATTTTATCAAGGATTTTTTTATCAGGAATTTATCAGGGATTTTATCAAGGATTTTATCAGGATTTTATTCGCCCGATTTTTTTATCAGGAATTTATCAGGAATTTATCAAGGATTTTATCAGGATTTTATCAAGGATTTTTAAAAAATGAATTTTGAAAAAAACAGTTTAAAGAAATGGATATATACCAATAAATGGAGAAGAAGACAGTGAAAGAACTGAAAATCCTTGCCAAAGATCAGGGTATTAAAGGATATTATCGATTGAAAAAAGCTCAACTTATCGAAGCTCTAACACAACCACAAGTCCCTAAAGGTAAACTAATCGAAACACTACCATCCAAAAGGAGGCCCCCAACACTCCTTATAGTCAGACCCCTCAAAGCATCAGGTAATATCCCCAACCAGCCGCAAAGACCCATTCCAGCCCCTAGAAAAAATATCCCCAACCAGCCGCAAAGACCCATTCCAGCCCCTAGAAAAAATATCCCCAACCAGCCGCAAAGACCCATTCCAGCCCCTAGAAAAAATATCCCCAACCAGACGCAAAGACCCATCCCAGCCCCTAGAAAAAATATTGTATCTAGTTTCATAGATAGTGGAAAGCGGTTAGTGAACGCCATCCCCCAAACAACTAACAACACGTTTAATTGGATAAAGAATCAGACATTAAAAGTGGTGGATCGAGTTAAGTCTGTTGATGAAGAGATTGAGGATCTCATCAATAAAAATATCTCCGAACTTACTAATAACAGACCACCACAACCTAGAAGACAGGTAAGTATATCTGAGAGTGTGAGAGCTGAATTGAACGAAAAAGAAGCACAAACCCCACCAAACCCAAATCGCCACGAAGTTAATGCTGATCTGAATAATGACTTATCAAACATGATTTTTAACAAACTCAAACCGGACATAGAGATGCGTTCAAGGATTGTTTACGGTTTTACGGCTAGAATTTATCGTGGGGGTGGAGAAATAGTTGATTATGATAAAACACTTAGTGGGGAGGGGACTTTTACAAGTTTATCTGAAATAGAGGCTTATATCAAAAGGTGTGAGACCAAAAGGTTAGATTTGGAGAATTCAGAAGTGTGGAGCAGCGCATATCTACCAGCAACAGAGGTTGTTGACACCCCAGGGGTATACCAAGGCAGGGTTGAGTTCACTAGGATTATGATAAAAGTTATTCACAGCAATGAGCCTTTAATGGGGTGTGGACCCTTACCAGATTGGTTACATAACAAGAAATGTATTCATGCCATTGATACTAATGATGACAATCTCTGTGTCTGGAGGTGTCTCGCTATTTACATGGGGTATCGTGATAAGAAACCTAGACCGGCCAAGGACACCACCAGAAAGGCGCTAAAACTGGCCCGAGATTTTTACGATAACCCAAAACTGAAACCCTCAGACGTACAACAAACGAAACTTGTTGATTTTGAGGGTATTGCTAAGAGGTTTTCTGTTAACATCCGTTTGTATGAACCAAAAGACCAAAAGGACTACTAGGTTACCGTAAAAATAAGTGGGTTTTTTCAAATTTTTTCAAATTTTTTTTGATTTTTTTTCTTAAAATTTCCGGTAAGTTTCTAGCCCAATTTTACCAGAATTTTATGTATGGTTTGCAAAAACTTATCAGAGATTTTGTCAGAAAATTAAACAGGAGTTTATAAAGTGTGAAAAAAATATTTGAATTTATGATTTAAAGTTTTGAAATAAATTATTAAAAAATGGAGCAACTAAAGGGGTTAACAATGAAACAATTGAGACCACTAGGTAAATGGTATAATATTAAAAACTGGTATAATATAAATAAAGAAAAACTTATTAAGGAATTGTGGAATATTACTGAAGTCAAGGATAATATTTCAGAAATAATAAATAATATTCAAGAAATTGTTCAAGCTTTAATTAATACACCGGTCCGTCCAGAAAACCAACCAAATACACCACTTCCAATTCCTAGAAATAATGTACAAAATAATACACCAGAACGAGAAGAATATGAAAAAATTAAGAATAATGCAAAATCTCGTAAGAGGCAAAAAAAGTATCATCGTGAAAAAAGTCAAGAAAGAAATATTAAACAACCAAAACTTGAAACTGAACTTCCAGTCCGAAGAAAAAATACTACAAAAAGAAAACTCGCACCTACTTTTATAAAACCTAAAAAATCATCAAACAAAACTTTTAATTGGAAAAATTATTCATTTAGGGTGATGGATAAAGACGAGTTTTCCAAAAAGCTTGAAGAATTAACTAATGAAAATATAATAAAACTTAATAATAACAAACAAATTAAAATAAGAAGAAAGGTAAATATATCTGATAGTGTGAGAGATGAATTGAGAAATAAAAACAAAAAAAGAAAAAGAAAAAGAACATCAACCCTTAGAATATTTCCAATAAGGCCTCCTGAAAATGGAGAAATCCTTCAAAATATCACAGAAAGAAATGAAATTATTTTTCAAATTAGGAGAGATCTAGATAATGATTTATCAGAAATTATTTATAATGAATTGGAACCACAAATAGAAATGCGTTCAAGCATTGTTATCAGTTTTAGAGCTTTGATTAATAAAGGGAATGGGGAAATAATTGATTATGCCCACACATTTAGGGGTGAGGGGTCTTTTACAATGCTTTCAGAAATAAAAGATTATATTGAAAGGTGTGAGGGACAAAGATTGAGTTTGGAAGGTATTGTTTGGACTAGAGCATACTTGCCACCGTTTAAAAAAATTGATAAGAAAGGTGTTCATGAGGGGAGTGTTGTTTTTACAGAGGTAAAAGTAAAAGTTATTCACAGTAACGAGCCTCTAATTGGGTGTGGAAAATTACCAGACCATCTTCGTAATAAAAAATGTCTTTACGCTGTAGATAATAAGGATGATAATATGTGTTTTTGGAGGTGCCTGGCTATTCTATATAACATTGATGATGGTAAAGAAAAACCTGAGAAAGACATAGAAAAAAGATCTCTTAATTTGGCCAGAAAATTTTATAAGAACCAAGAATTGAAAACCTCAGAAGTTAGTCCGACAAAACTTGTTGATTTTGAAAAAATATCAAAAGATTTTTTTATTAACATTAGAGTTTACGAACAAAAAGAAAAAGGAAACAATGAAATTTGGAAACTAATTTTTGGTAAAGGCCAGTTCAAAGATAAATTACCTAGTTTAGTTATTGGAATTTATGAGGGACACTGTTTTTTCATAAAGAATTTAGAGATGTTAACTAAAAAATGGGAATGCTCAGGATGCAAACAAATATTTAATAGACATGACTATCTTCGAGACCATGTAAAAAATAACAGTTGTAAAGGAGGAAAAACACAAGTAATATGCACTGGTAAAAAGATAAAACACATCCCCAACAGCTCTGAAAAAGTTTTTTATGGTGGTAATACCCAATATAGTTATTTAGGTTGTATATGGATTGAACTACAGTCATGTAAAATAGGTAAACACATTCACCATGCTCTTTGTGGTCATGGTGGTGAAAGGTGTGTTAAGGATAGAAAGGGGGATGAGATTTTTTTGGTGGACGGATACGAACCTGAGACAAATACTGTTTTTGAGTTCTACGGCTGTAAATGGCACGGTTGTCCATGTTCAGGTGGTGATAAAATTAAATATAATACAACTATTAAAAGAGAAAAGATTATGAAAGATTTAGGGTATAATGTTGTATCGGTTTGGGAATGCGATTATTTATTACGAGGACTAAAATATAATATATATTCCCAATCTATGTATGAGGCATTAGAAAAGAAATTTATTCCTTACCCAGATTTTATTTGTTATGATTTTGAGGCAATATTACAAAAAGATTTTCAACAAATTACTGATGATTTATCTTTTAATCAAACACATATACCGGTTAGTGTTGCAATACATGATACTTGTGAAAAAGAACCCACATTTATTATAAATTCAAATCCTGATGATCTTGTAAAAGAATTTGTTGAAAATTTAGAAAAGAGAAGAAAAAAGATTGTTGAAAAGGTTAAAAAAGAATATCCATTACCCGACCAAGATTCTATCCCAAAGTCAGTTTTAGAAGAGTATGAAAGATGGTGTAACCAAGTTCCTGTTTTGGGGTTCAATAGTGGAAAATATGATATTAATATGATTAAAATACATTTTGTAAAAATCATGACTGATAAAACTAAGGAGATTTTTGTTGCAAGAAATGCAAATAAATATATGTTTTTGACAACCCCAAATTTTAAATTCTTGGATGTAATGTCTTACCTTGCACCCGGGCTTTCTTTTGATAAGTGGTGTAAAGCAAACAAATGTGAAGCCAAAAAACTTGTATTTCCATATGAATATTTGGATAGTTATGATAAACTTTCTCACGTTGGGACAGTAAAACATGAAGACTTTTACTCGAGTTTGAAAAAAGAAAATATTACCGTTGAAGAATATGAAGATTTTAAGCGTGAATTTGAAAAGAGGGGGTGTGTTACAATGATGGATTGGTTAAGAGAGTATAACCTACACGATGTTATACCCTTCAGAGAGGCTTTAGAAAAAACAAGGGAAATGTATTATCCAGACAAAATAGATATATTAAAAGACGCGGTTTCTATCCCTGGAGTCTCAATGATTTACGTTCTAAATAAATATCAAAAAAGCAAAAAGAAAGGTAATCCTGAATTATACGCTCCTGGCAAATATTGTATTCATAAATGTAGTGAATTTTGTAATAAAGAGTTTTGCGAAAAATGCTACAAGATAATGAAAGATTGTAAAACATGCGATAAAAACAAGATTTATAAACTATTGAAAACAGGTATGGTTGGGGGTCCAAGTATAATATTTATGAGATATGCAGAGTGTGGAAAAACAAAGATTCGCTCTCATAAATATAAATTTACAAAAAATTGTGTACGAGTTGTTGGTTATGATGCAAACGCGTTATATCTTTTCGCTGCAGGACAAAAAATGCCATGTGGAAAAGAAAAATGTATTGAGGTTGAAAACCCAACAGATACTGAATTTATTAAGAAGACTTGTAAAGATATTATTGATGGTAAACTTTTTGGATATTGCCAAGTTGATATAAATGTACCAGAAAACCTAAAAGAAAAGTTTGAAGAGTTCTCACCGCTATTTATTGTAGATAATGTTCCTGAAGATTTGGTGCCCGAACACATGAAAGAATACCAAAAAGCTACAGGAAGAAAACACCTAAAAGATAATAAAAAATTACTAGGGGTTACAAAGGCAAAAAAGATACTTTTATATACAGTAGTAATTGAATGGTGTCTTAATCACGGGCTTAAGATTACAGCTATTCACAATATTTTAAAGTATAAACCAGGAACACCATTTGAATTTTTCCCCGAAGAAGTAGCCAACGCTAGAAGAAATGGAGATATCGAGTTTTTGCTAGAAAAGGTAAGTAAAGCTTTTGATCAAAACAAAATAGATGATGTTGTAAAAATTACTAATGAATTAAATCAATTTCCTGATATATTTAAAATTATTGAAGAAAATAAAGACATAAAAGTATGGATTGAAAAACTAAAAACAAAGTATAAAGGCTGTAAAGAACTGGGGGATACTTACAAACTAAAAGGAAATTCATTCTACGGGAAAATGATAGAAGATAAAGAAAAACATATGAACATAAGGTATACTCAGGATGAAAATGAGGTTGAAAAGGCATTAAGATCTACATTCTTTGAAGATCTTACAGAAATAAATGAAACATATGAAATAAAAAAAAGAAAAAGTAAAATAATAATAGACCGTCCCTATCAATGCGGTATCGCGGTATATCAACTAGCAAAACTTCGCATGTTGGAATTTTATTACGATTTTCTTGATAAATATGTAGATAGAAAAGATTTTGAGTTAATACAAATGGATACAGATTCCATGTACATGGCAATTTCGGCTGAAAAATTGGATGATATTATAAAACCAGAAATGGAAAAAGAATACTTTAATGGGGGAAAAGAAAAATTTCTTTCAACATCGAAATATCACGACAAGACCCCCGGACTATTCAAGCTGGAGTTTGATGGTATTAGAATGATTGCTCTTTCATCAAAATGTTATTATGCAGAGGATGAGAATGGAAAGGTAAAGTATAGTACTAAAGGAGAAATTCATGGACAAAACGAAATAAACTGGGATAGGTACATGTCAGCTTTGAATGGTTCAATTGATATGGCGAAAAATACAGGATTTAGAGTCAATGAAAACCAAATTGTGACATATACACAAATTAAAAAGGGATTGAACGCATATTATGATAAAAGAATAGTTGATGAGGATGGGATTCACACAAAACCTTTGTATTAGAAGGAAATCATTTCAAAACAGAATTAGGAGGTAACTCAGTATCATAAGGAATAACCTGCAATTCTTCCCTTACAAACCCCCGTCTTGGACCATCTTGTAAATAATATAAAACTGGCTGGTTTGCTGAAACAATGCTACTAGAAATATAATAAATCTTAATACTCCAAATAGGATCTGTAGCCCTTCTTCTTTCACCACCCTCTAGTTCACCAGGAAACAGTAAATATCTAACCCTAACCTCAATTGGTAGTCTAACCTCATCAAGACCAACAACTCTCTTATATTTTTTTGGCTCAATATTAACCTCTTTCTGTTTTATAGATTTAAAAGGCTCTTTACCAGTTATTCTCGTTGGTGTATTATTCAAAGTTTTTAGAATATCTGGTAATCTTTTCACCCATACTCTTGACCTTTCATCACTTATCATTTCTTGTGCATATTGATGACTAAATAATCTTTCACCTAATATTTTGTTTGCCCTTTCTACAAATGCCTGTGCTCTATGATTTCCAGCTTCACCCCTCTGGATTTTTACATTATGGTAATTCATAAGTTTTGTAACTTCACCCATAAATTCTTTTCCTGGATCAACCATTAATGTTTTAGGATATTTTAACTTTCTAGAATATATTTTTTCAAAAGCTTTAGATATCTCACGACTTTCTTTTGAGGTTAATGGTTCAGCATCTTTATATCTTGAGGCTACATCAACCACAACTAATGAATATTTATATGTTTTTCTTCCAACTCTATCATGAGGTAAAAATAATAAATCTGCTTGGTGAATCTGATTAGGTTTATCCACAGTCCAATGTGGTCTTGGAATATATTTTGGAGCTGGAAGATATATTTGCCATATTGCTTGTTTTTGTAACCATTGTTTTGCTAAATCTTCACTTACTTTCACTTCGTGGGAGGGCTTCGCCCGATTAGCCTTTTCAGCTAATTTATTAATCGCAGAATATCCTTTCCAATAACCCTCAGTTGAATAATATATCCTACTGAAATTTTTTGATAACCTTTGGGATATATTTTCGTTACTCATTTAAAGATTAACTAAAGTATCTTATAAATAAAAATGACAACCGTATCTGAAAAAATTAACCCAAACAGGATTCCAAGAGATCCACTAGGGTTGAAAGCGGAATCAATATTGAACAGAATTACTCTCAACCCCTCATCGGCTAATCCTGGAGAAACTCTATATATAAATATTCCTAAACTTTCTGAAAATTTAGTTATTGTACCTGGAAGTGTATATCTAGTATTTAACTTAGATGTTGAGGGGCATGAAGATAACACACTAGTGAATAATGTGGGTAGTAATCTTGTATCCAGACTAAGGGTTCTTTTTGGTGGTGAAACACTACAGGATACTCAAAGATATGATCTATTTCAAACATACCATGACTTATTTTTAACAGATGAAGAACGAGAGGATAGATTAAGGCAAGGTATTTCCTCTGAAAACATGAGGAAGCTACGGTCAAATGCGGGTGATAAGGTAGACACAGATGCTAAGGAAGTAGCTCTTGCAGAAGTACACAATAACAAGTATCATATCCTACTAAACCATCCTATTCTCAAAGATCATGGAGTTTTCTACCCAAAGGCGTTAGCTCATCAACTAATCTTTGAGATTACACTGGCTCCAGTTAACGATATTGTTGTTTATTCTGACGATACCAAAGCTCCAAATTACAAAATCACAAACCTTGAGTTGGAATATTCTTGTATATCAAGTGAAAAATTAGCCAGTGAGGCTCAGGAAGTTTATCAGGTTGGTAAAGGATTCTATTATGAAAATGTCACTCTACACAAAACTTTCACAATATTAAGAAATACAGACAGCGTTATAAACCAGCATATTAATCTACCTAGAAGATCAATTACAGGGATATTATGTTTATTCACATTACCATATGGAAAAGGGGCAAGAGATTCCGAGAATTTTTTCAATCCAGGTATAACCTCAATCAATATCGATGTTAATGGCGTGCCAAATCGTTTCTACTCTAAGGGGATGGTGCCGTCAGATCTTTGGGAGTCGGTAAAGAAACGTTTCAGTGGTTACTCACAATGGTCAGGTTCCTCCCGCTGGTCGGTAAAAGAAAAGGATTTTTATAGTAAAAAGTTTGCTCTGTGGATAGATTTGAGAACTCACCCAGATAATGATATTCATGGAGGAGGACTAGCCTTAACAAATGCACAAGATGGTATAAAAATAGAAATGAAACGAAAACTTAGCGGTTCTAGTACGATGACCTGTTATATGTTTGTTGTAGCTGATGCATTAATGGAAGTTATGAATTCAAACTTAAGATCAATCATTTACTGACCGAAGGGAAGAACTTAGTTAATCGGTCTAAAGACCTCCCCGCTTCGCGGAAAATATGGAAGAATTAAGAGATAAAATTCCTTTTCACTGTATTATAACCGGTCCAACAAATTGTGGAAAGACAAAGTACATAATTGATCAGCTAAGAGGTCCATTTCGAAAATTGTTTGAATTCATTGTTCTAATATGTCCAACTTATTATAAAAATAAAACCTATCATAATTTTGCTATAGGAGATAAACGTTTCTTTGTATTATCACCAGATGCTAGTAACATTGATGAGATTAATGATTTATTAACTGATTGTCAAACGTTATTTTCAGGAACAAATACACTAATAATTTTAGACGATTGCGCTGTATCCACTGATCTGAAGAAAAGATCAAATAAGTTTATAGATTTAGCATTTTCTGGAAGACATCATGGATTATCAATGTGGGTTCTCACTCAGCAATTAACATCGATATCAAAACCATTCCGTGAAAATGTAGCTTGTGTTGTTACTTTCCATAATCCATCACAAAAAGGTATGAAGATGTTTTTCGAAGATTATGGAGGCGATTTAGACTCAGAAACTAGTAAAAAATTTGTAGAACTACTGAAAAAAGAAAAATATTCTAGATTATGTTTGTGTTTACGTTATCCATTCCAATGTTATTTGGAGATTCCTGAGGTTATTTCAGCGTAGCTCCGCTTCTCGGGGAGGCTGTGGGGCCGATGACTGTCGAAGCCAATTTAAAAGAATCTTTGTATTATTAGAAAATTTTAAAATGTCAGAAGTCGAAGATTATATTGAAGAAGAAAAGAAAGATGTAAAAGATTATAATGATAATGAACTTGAAATAAAACAAGAATCATTAGCTATTCTCGCAGTTCTTGGAACCACAAAGGAATATTTAGGAGTCGATATGAGTTTAGGTGATATAAAAAAATTATCGGTAAAAGACATTGAAAAATATTTTAATAGATATCAGGCAGTATTGGGCAAGAAAATTAATGGAGGGTTGGTAGATTCATCTCTTCAATTAATTTCTAAAGTTATTTCTTACATGGTTCCTGTGGATGATATAGAAGCTCTTTGTGTGGATTTTAAGAATGATGATTTGGTTAATCGTGAACTAAAAAACATTGTAGGTCTCTTAGCATTGAAAGCAGGAAGATTGACAGCACTTGCTAGTGGGTTATTCCAGGTTGCTAAACATGTTAAATTCAACAAAAATCAACAAGAACCAGTAAATTCTAACACAACTGATCAGGAAAATAAGTAATCTACTGAAGGTTTTGATACTGTTTACTAAGCATACTATTATTTTATTTACATATCATTCCTAAGCGGTCTAAAGATTTATTAAAGATATGTAAAATAATGTCTGATCAAAATGAACAAGTTGAGCAAATTACAGCCGACCCAAAACCAGAAAATAAAGATACTAAAAAGAGGGAGAAAGACCCTAAAAAGGTTGCTGCTGGTAAAAAATTAGCTGAATATAATAAAAAAGCAAAAGAAGCTTTAGCCAGGGAGCAGATGAAACGTGAAAAGGAACAAGAGGATATTAAAAATGAAGAGAGTGAAGAAAAAGAAAATGGGAAAGCAAATCGGACGGAGTCCTCCCCGCGAAGCGGAGGCTGGCTTCCAGAACTATCTTTTACTACTGTTTTGTCTATCGTTGGAATAGGGTTTACAGCATTTGATATTTTTATGAGATATCGGGGTGAATATAAAAATAGGATAGCAGATTTATCACAAGTACCAACACAACCCTTTGAAGCCCCTCCCATAAAGATTCATAATCCGCAACCACCAAAAATTAGAATGATATGATTTCAGCGTAGCTGGCCGGCAAAGCCGATTTAAAGGTTTCTTACTGATACAGTAAAAATTATGTCAAACGAAAACAAACTTGTGAAAACTGTGACTGATTCTGCAGTACTTATTGGGTTAGCAGCTGGAGTTGGATATGTAGCTAAAAAAGCAATGAGAGAATCATTTATGAACGACCCATCCTCAAGTATTACAAATTATGCAAAATGGGTGGTTGTATTGTCTGGTAGTATGTATCTAAAAACATATTTAGAGGATCAAAATATTTTACCAAAATAATTATGGCAACAATAGCAATGATGTTAGGGGGAGCTGTATTAAATGCAACTGCCTTTGTTGGTGGATCATATCTTGCAAAATATCTATCTGGAAATAAAACAGATACAGAAAAAATACGACACGATAAAGCATTAGAAAAATATCAAAAAGATTACGCTGAATATCAAGAAAATAGACAAAAACTAATTGATTGGAAAATGAAACAAAAAGATGAAAAATATCAAGCATCAAAAAATCTTTCAAAAACTGATGAAGCATTAGAATTTTATTCTCAAATGCACGAACCAAAATTTAGCGATTATTATAGACCTAGTAACAATCAAAAGATGGGTGAAATGGCATATGTTGGTGTAGGAATGTTGGCATTGGGGTATGCAGCTAGTAAATTATTTTAAATTATAAAAACATTAATTGTTTTATAATTAAAGAATTATTACAATATAAGTTTAGAAATTAATCTCATCTTCCAATAAAGTTTCACCCCAAGTTTCAGAATTAATATCATTATCCAACAACTTTAAAATTTTTTTTTTCATTACCATTTACGGAAACAGAAATCATTTTACATAAGGTAAATGATTGTTTTAGTTTTTCTTTATCTTTTAATTGAACTGCTATATTTCTCAACAATAACATGTTATCATTTGTAATTATTCCTTCTTTATTAATTTTTCTTAGGGTATCAAACCAAAGATATTCACTAAAATCATTTAAATTATCAAACATTTTAAATTCCATTGTTATATTTTTTAATTTTATTTAAATCATTTTTAATTTTTTTTATAATTTACAAACATAACTTTTAGGTCTAAAGATTTCTTACCGATGAGTAAAAAAATCATGGAAGAATCAGAAAAAACTCCACTATTGAGTAGAGATGATAATGAGGATGATGAGGATGATGTAGAAGAGGTTGAAATGGGCCCAATATCATCAACAACTAGGGTAATTAATCCTGATGATGATGGCGAAATGGAAAGTCCTCCTCCAGGAACCCCACCTGACCGTCGTCGAAATCCTCCGCCTGGCACCCCACCCAGAACCCGTATACAAGAAACATCTTTTGGGGGTAGGGATTATGAGAGTTCGGGGGCAAGACCTAAATCATCAAAAACTATTATTTGGGAACGCGAAAAAAATAAAGATGAATCTGGAGATGAGATTAAATCATTATTTTCTAATGCAGACACATCACAGTTTTTTCATTGGTATGATGAGTATGGAGAATTAAAAGTAAAATTGAAAAGGGAAAATGCAAAAACTTACTCATTATTAAAAGGTGGTAAATTGAATAATGAACTTAATGATACAATCAAAAAAGCTCTAGGTGTTGATTATGAAACCATTCTTAAAGAAAGAAATAATCTTTTATCACAAAAGGAGGAAGATAATAAAAAAATTACAGAAAGAGACAATGTAATAGCTAAGTTAAAACTCGATTTAGAAACATTTGAAAAGGAATTGAGGGGATATTTTTCAAGTGAAACAAATGATAAAGAGAAGATTAGAATCATAGAACAACAACAAACAAAAATTGCGAAACTTGAAAGCTATTTAGACGCGTCTGATAAACATAAGATGTTAGCTAAATCACAGATTGATGAACTTAGAAGTAAATTAAATAAATACAAAGATGAACTTGAAAAAAATAAGAAGGGGCAGTCAAATTTACCAATGTTAGAAAGCAGTAATGAAAGATTAAAAGCTGAAATTGATAAATTTAGAGAACTATCAAGAAAGAGTATTATTTACAACCAAGAACAAATAGCTGAGATTGAGAGCCAAAATGAAGAAATACTTAAAAATCTACCATTACGAGAAAGGGTAAAGTATATCTTCAAAAAGTATGGTTTTACAGTATTTGCCGTTGTAAGTGCTGTAGGTTTGGTTATTGGTGTTATAGTTTCTAATCTTTCTAGAGGCTTATCCACATTAGGAAAAGGTGTTGGTAATGGGTTGAAAGCTCTTGGTAAGAAACTCGGTGAAATATTACCAGGGATGGTTGGAGCAATTGTAAGCTTTTTATTCAAAACAGCTGGTGAGGTAATTAGCTTTTTAGGTAAGAATGCTTGGCTTTTGATAATGGTTGTGGTTTTATATTTTGTGGACCGACTAAAAGGAGGAACAAGTGTAAAAAAGAGAAAGTAAAAAAGTCGATCTAAAGATTTCTTGTTGATCAGTAAAATACAATATGGATGACTACAAGGGAATTTATCCGCAATTACCTATGAATGGTGATCCAAATAATTTCAGACTACAAAAGTCCTGTGAAGTACTAAATAATCTTCAAAAAGAAATTAAACATTATGAGGATGTTAGGAAAAAGTATAATCGAGCGAGAGGAATATTTACAAAAATAAGTGTTTGTAGTGGTATATTTTCAGTTATTCTATCTGCAAGTGGACTCGGAACATCTCTTTCTGGTTTTGGAGCTGTTGTTGGTATACCATTAGGTGTTGTTGGTGGATTTTGTGGGGCGATATCGGTTGGATTCGGTTCTGCTTCTAAACGACTTTCCCATAAAGTTAGTAAACATGAACAGACAGTTTCTCTTGCAAAAGCAAAAGTAAATACCATTCACGACTTGGTTTCAAAGGCCTTGAAAGATAACAAAATCTCTGACCAAGAATTTTCTCTAATTTTATCAGAGGTGGACAAGTTTGAAAAACTAAAAATGGAAATCCGCCAAAAAACTACGAAAGATACAGAAAAAAACTTAAATATGAATCAGATAAGAACAGAGGTTCGAGAGGAAATATTAAAGGAATTGGTAAGTCGAGATCGCTGAAAATTTCATATGAGAGAACTGATGTAGGATTTAATTGTTTTGCCGGTTATCGGAAAGAGCCGATTTAAAAGCAACATGTTATGAACAAAAAATGTCATTATTCAATGATTTCAAAAATAGGTACCCAAGTGCTAACCTTGATAAATTTGCATTTGTGTCTGATTCGTATGGAGGATATATTAAGTGGAAATATAATGGTTTAACTGTAATGACAAATGATGATCCTACTGGAAAAACATGGACTGATGGCATATCACCTAATATGAAAAGACTTTTATGGAAAGATTTAGGACTGAATGATGAAGAATTTAGTTCATTTCCTGAAAGTTTAACATTAACAAATAGATCTTATCCAATACCAGCTGTTAATTTTGATGATTTTACAAGCGATATAACAAAAATGCTAACCTTACTTGATATATACGTTTCAAATACGAAGAAATTCACAGCAAAGATGAGAAACATATTTACATCACAAGTTGTTACTTTCAAATTTGGAAAACAAAGTAGAAAATGGTTGAATGCTCCTGATATGAATTATTGGCCTCAACAACTTAACTTTGCAGTTTGGTGTGCAACATCTGGTTGTGGGATAAGTCCTTTTGAAAGCCTAAATTATCCTAAAGTAGTAAATAGCTTTATCAAGTTTCATATATATTTTACAATAAGGCGTATATTATATGAATTGAAACTACCTTTACCTGATGAACAACCTTTTGTGATAAATAATAATCCTTTTAGTAAAGTTGCATATCAAAGATTGTGCGCTGAATTTGGGATTCCTAATAATTCCGATTTTAGATGGAAAGGAGGAAGAAATTGGGGATTGGGAGATATATTTCTTGATTATGGTGCAGGATATAATGGAAAAGGTGGAGGATATCAAAATTTACATATAGTAAGAAATTATGATGTTGAAGCAGATCAATGGCCTGGTAAAGGAAATAAATTCTCTGATGAAGGTGGAAAGAAAGAAAAGGGTAATCTAATTTCATTTATACGTAATGATGACTTTTCTGAATTCAAATATGCTTGGTTTATCCCTACAAGTGGACATGGGCTCACTAAAGCTGGACTTGGTAGATTAAATCGATCTGCTGAAGCTTTTGTATATTGTATATTAGGTGCACAAGTTAACACTAGAAGTTCGATTTATGGTAATGGCGGTGGCGCGATTGAGACACAACAAGAATTCTTGGCTTTATTTGAAAGTAGTGTGATTGAGAATGACATTTCTAGTTCTATCCAAAGGTATCAATTAGCTGTGGAAGAAGCGAAATTACGGCTTGATGTTGCTATTGCTCCTGGTGTGTGGTTGATTCCGAGTAATATGATAATCAATACTGAAAGCGTGACAGGTTTTAACAACAAACTTATGAAAGCGAGTAATGATATGAATTTTGGTGTGAATAATTCCATAAACACTGAAGCAAAACAAGTTGGAATAATTCATAACTTAGGATCTTCAAAGGTAAAGTTACCTCATATTCTCCTGAAAGGTGGAAATGAAACGAATAAAACCCCGCAGGAACCAAAAACATCAACGAAAACAGACTCAATGAAACAGGACTCAACGCAACATGAAAAGAATATATTAGCATTTATAATTCTAGCGGGTGGATTAGCTTGGTATCTATTTCGGTAGTTCATGAGTATTTCACGTGATTATGATTGTTTACAAATTAGTTTTCACGTGTAGAACAATAGATTGCATACTTTTGCGACATAGCAACAAGCAAAACGTAAAGTGGTTTTGAAATTGAAAAGTAGATTTTATGTTTACTTTTAAAAGGCTCGTTTCTAACGTCGCTCAGGAATGTGATTACGTCAATGCAAATTACGGCTCAGTCGGTTTAAAGATGAATATAAAGTAACCAAACAAAAAAAATGTTTAGCATTACCATGTATGAGCCTGAAACAAGGATTTATTTAGAACCTCCTCTTAAAAATATTAGTGAGATGCAACTACTAGATTGTAATATTAAAACTAAAAGATTGATTAATTTCAAGGATCAGCAGATAATAGAAAATGATAGGAATCTTGGCTTCATAATAATTGAACCGGGTACATATTCTCTTCGTAATATTAACTCTATCTTTTTTAATGACCCGGCTAGGGAAAAGATAACAATAATTGAGACTGATACTGTTGACTATCTATATTCAAATAAGAACTTTAACGTTAAACTTACTAGAGCCTTGTCGATTAGTTTGGGGGTGCCTGAAATTATAAATCCCGGTAAAATATACCCCATAAATATACAGATTAAGGAACCTGTGAGACTTATGTGTAGTATAGTGGATAATAAGTCTTCATATATGAATAAAACAAAATATGGAGAACTTGTGAAACTCTCACCATCAACCCTACTTGCAAACATACCCTCAAAGGATTATCCAACAATTCCAATTAGAAAATATGATAGCGTTATAAACCACTTTGATTTAACCATATTAGACAATGAATGGAAAAAACTTGATCTAAAGGGTTCTCCTATAACTTTTAGTTTAAGATTTAGGTAAATTTTTGTTATGTAACCATTATTTAGGTTATATAACATAATTATTTTTAATTAATCTTTACCATATAACTCTTTAAAATCTTTTAAACTGCCGAAAAACAATACTTTTTTATTTGTTATATTTTCCAACATTTCTATCGTTTCTAGAGATTCAATATACTTTTTTAATTTTTCTTTAAATTCTTCTCTTGATACAAATTCTTCTGTTTCTGTATATTTAAATTTCATTTCTGTTGCTCCATCTTTCATTCCTAAATGGTTCAAAAATGTATCGTTATTGATTAAACTAGAAATAAGATCTTTTTTTCTCAAAGAAGAATTTTCAATGTTGTATGCTTTTGTATAACGCACTAAATCTTCGATTTTTGTAGACCATAAATTATTTATTATTCCCTCCATATTTATTTTTATTATTTTGTCCATATTTACTTTTTTTATTTTTATATTTAAATCATAAATTCAATTTTTTTTATTTTTTATTTTTTACATTCCTTACAAGAAGCTTTTTGTTTTCCATGCCCACATATTTGTGACCCCCCACATTCTTTACATTGTTGTTTTTGTTTATTATGTTTGCATATTTGAGATCCTCCACATTCTTTACAACGATACTTATATTTATTGTGTTTACATATTTGTGAACCTCTACACTTTTTACAAACATATTTAATTCTATCATGCTCGCATATTTGTGATCCACCACATTCTTTACAAAAATATTTAAGTTTTCCATGAACACAAATATAAATGCTATTAGTAGTAACTTTTTCAATTAAATTATTAATTTCCTCCTCTGAAAATTTTTTAATCTCATTAATCAAATCTTTTCTATCCATTTTTGATCTCCCTTTAATTTTTAACTCACTCGCAATTTTTTTTAGTTTATAAAGATATAAATTATTTAGTTGCTCCATTTTTAATAATTTATTTCAAAACTTTAAATCATAAATTCAAATATTTTTTTTTTCACACTTTATAAACTCCTGTTTAATTTTCTGACAAAATCTCTGATAAGTTTTTGCAAACCATACATAAAATTCTGGTAAAATTGGGCTAGAAACTTACCGGAAATTTTAAGAAAAAAAAATCAAAAAAAATTTGAAAAAATTTGAAAAAACCCACTTATTTTTACGGTAACCTAGTAGTAAAGGTTTGGAAACTAGTGTTCGGTAAAGACCAGTTCAAAAAGAATTTACCATGTGTAGACATCGGACTCTATAATGGTCACTGTTTCTACATCAAGGATATAGAGCTGCTAACAGAACTCTGGGAATGTTCTGGGTGTGAGCAAAGATTTAACAGACATGATAATTACAAAAGACACGTCAAAGAAAAAAGATGTTCGGGAGGAAAGACACAATTGATATGCAAAGGGGAAAAGTTCAAACACATCATGAACAGTTCAGAAAAGGTGTTTTATGGAGGTAATACCCAATTTAGTTATGTTGGGTGTAAATGGATCGAAGCGCAGTCTAAGACTAGAGGTAAACACATTCATCACGCTCTCTGTGGGCATGGGGGTGAGCGGTGCGTTTTGGAGGGAAAAAAGGAGATTTTGGTTGATGGATACGAGCCGGAGACTAGGACCGTTTTTCAATTCTATGGGTGTAAATGGCACGGCTGCCCCTGTTCAAGTGACGATGAAAAGAGATACAATGAAACTCTCGAAATGGAACAGACGATTAGAAGCTTGGGATATAATGTTGTCTCGGTTTGGGAGCATGAAAAACTTGAATTAAGTGATATGAGACTTGAAAAGAAATTTACCCCATACCCATATTTTATTGTTTACGATTTTGAAGCATTGCTCCGAAAAATTTCTCAACAGATGACTGCAGACCTGACTTTCAACACCAAACATATTCCAGTTAGTGTTGGTATCACCGATAATTTTACAAACGAACCTACCTTTCTTGTAAAATCGAACCCAGAAGAGCTTATCAAAGACTTTATTACAGATTTAGAACACCGTCGGAAAGCCATTGTCGAAAAAGTAGCAAGAGAATACTGTCTTCCTGATGAAGATTCTATTCCAAAGAACGTGTTAGAGCAGTACAGAAAGTGGTGTAATCAAGTTCCTGTTTTAGGGTTCAATAGTGGAAAGTATGATATAAATATGATTAAAGAATATTTTGTAAACCACATGACCGAGCAAGCTGGAGAGATTTTTGTGGCGAAGAAAGAGAATAGTTATATGTTCCTGACAACTGACCATTTTAAATTTTTAGATGTGATGTCCTACTTAGCCCCCGGACTCTCTTTTGATAAGTGGTGTAAATCAAACAACTGTAAAGCACAAAAACTTGTCTTTCCTTACGAATGGTTGGATAGTTATGAGAAGCTTTCTCACGTAGGCCCTGTGGAATATGAAGACTTTTACTCAAGCCTCCAACAGAAAATCACAGTGTCTCATCAAGAATATGAAGAATTTAAGATCGAATTTCAAAAGCGGGGTTGTGTTACCATGATGGATTGGTTGCGGGAGTATAACCTAGCAGATGTTGTACCATTTGTGGAAGCTCTTGAGAAAACTCGACAACAATATTACCCAGATGGAATCGATATGTTAAAAGATGCTGTATCTATCCCGGGTATCTCAATGACTTATGTTCTGAACAAATTTTTAAAACTTAAGAAGAGAGACAACCCAGATTTGTATGCCCCCGGTAAACCCTGCTTTCACAAATGCGCTAAGACTTGTAGTGGAAAGGCTTGTAAAGAGTGCTGCAAGGTAAGGAAAGAATGCACCAAATGCCCTAAAAACAAGGCTTATGAACTCTTGAAAACGGGTATGGTTGGAGGCCCGAGCATTGTGTTTACGCGGTATGCTGAAAAGGATAAGTCAAAGATTCGCCCCCATAAATACAAAGAACCAAAAACCTGCAAGTCTATCCGTGGTTATGATGCAAACAGTTTATATCTATCCGGCTCGGGTCGAGAAATGCCCTGTGGTAAAGAGGAATTCATTGAGCCATTAAAGCCAAAAGATTCTGAATATGTTAAAAAGGTTTGTGAAGACATTCTCGCTAATAAATTTTTCGGTTTTTGTCAAGTGGATATCCATGTCCCTGAAAATCTCAAAGAAAAATTTGAAGAGTTTTCACCGTTGTTTGTTGTAGACAGTGTTCCAGAAGAGCTAGTCCCTGAACATATGAAAGAATACCAAAAAGCTACGGGCAGAAAAACTCTAAAAGGTACTAAAAAATTGCTTGGGGTGACCAAGGCAAAGAAGATCTTGCTATATACACCCCTACTTAAATGGTATCTTAACCATGGTTTAGAGGTAACAGCTGTACACAAGATTTTAAAATATGTAAAAGGAAGACCTTTTAAATGGTTCCCAGACGAAGTCAGTAGCGCTAGAAGAGATGGAGATATCGAGGTTTTAACCAAAAAGTTACGCGAAGCCATTAAGGACAACAAGAGAGATGATGTCGACACCACTATGAATGAATTAAAACAATTCCCTTCTATAGCCCCCTTGATTGAAGAGAACAAAGACATACATTCCAAGTATGAAGGTTGCAAAGAACTGGGGGATACTTTCAAGCTAAAAGGGAACTCTTTTTATGGTAAAATGATTGAAGACCTCGAACGACACACAAAAACAAGATATACTAAAGACGAGGAGGAGGTTGATAAGGCTTTTAGAAGTCCTTTCTTTGAGGATTTAGAAGTCATAAATGACACGTACGAGCTGAAAGAAAGAAAGCGGCAGGTCACTATAAACCGCCCCTATCAATGTGGCATCGCGGTATACCAATTGGCTAAACTACGAATGTTGCAGTTTTACCACGACTTCCTCGATAAATATGTCGATCGAAGCGATTTCGAACTTATTCAAATGGATACGGATTCTATGTACATTGCACTGTCGGATGAAAAATTGGACAATATTATCAAACCCGAACTACAAAACGAATACTTTAGTAGAGGGAAAGCTGAATTTTTATCAACCTCAAAATACCACGACAAGACCCCCGGGCTGTTCAAGCTGGAGTTTAAAGGAACTCGAATGATTGCTCTTGCGCCAAAATGCTATTATGCCGAAGACCCGAACGGAAAAACAAAGTTTAGTTGCAAAGGAACCTCCAGAAAGCAAAATGATATGACATGGAATCGATACTACGAAGCCTTGAACGGGGTGAAAGATAAAGCTCAAAATACTGGCTTTAGAGTTAACGATAACCAAATTGTGACATACACACAAAATAAACTTGGTTTAACCGCATATTATGATAAACGCATAGTTTCTGCCGATGGAATTCACACAGAGCCTTTGTATTAGCTCATTTCAAAACAAAATTAGGCGGCAGCTCGGTATCATCTGGTACAACCTGAAGCTCTTCTCTAACAAAACCACGCCTAGGTCCATCTAGTAAATAATACAACACTGGCTGATTAGGTGACACCACACTACGTGACAGATCAAAGACTTTCAAACTCCAGATAGGATCCGTAGCACGCCTTCGTTCTCCACCTTCATCTTCTCCAGGAGCTAATAGATACCGCACTCTAACCCCCAGTGGTAGTCTCACCTCATCATGTCCAACAACTCTCTTATACTTTGGAGGATCAATATCAACCTCTTTCAGTCTTATAGCTTTCTCAGGCTCTTTAAAGTGTTGTAAAGCGCTTTGAGCCTTAGATAAAGCGCTATATAAATGCCTCGTTATTATTATTATTATGTTATTATTTACCAGTTATTCTAGTTGGTACACTATTCATAGTTTTCAAAATAGCCGGTAATCGTTTCACCCATACTCTAGATCGATCATCACTAATCATTTCTTGAGCATATTGATGACTAAATAGTTTTTCTGATAATGTTCTATTTGCTCTTTCAACAAATGCTTGAGCTCTATGGTTTCCAGCTTCAGACCGTTGTATGGTTACATTATGTTTTTTCATAAGTTTTGTTACATCTCCCATGAATTCTTTACCAGGATCAACAATTATAGTATTAGGATATTTTAACTTTCGAGAGTAAATCTTACTGAAGGCTTTGGATACCTCATAACTTTCTTTTGAGGTTAGTGGTTCTGCATCTTTGTATCTCGAGGCAATATCAATCACAACCAGGGCATATCGATATGTCTTTCTTCCAACTTTATCATGTGGTAAAAATAATAGATCTGCTTGGTGAATATGATTCGGTTTTTCCACATTCCAGTGCGGTCTAGGGATATATTTTGGAGCTGGTAGATAGATTTGCCAAAGCGCCTGTTTCTCAAGCCATCGTTTAGCATCATCTTCACTAACTTTTGCTTTTTCAGCTAATTTAGGAATGGCAGAATACCCTTTCCAATATCCATAAGTTGAATAGTATATTTTTGATAGCACGCTTTCGTTACTCATTTAAAGAATAATCCGAGTATCTTTAAAATAAAACATGTCACAAGCTATATCTGAAGAAATTAACCCAAACAGGATTCCACTAGAGCCCCTAGGTTTGAAAGCGGAATCGTCACTGAATCGAATTACACTCAATCCCTCATCCGCTAATCCTGAAGAAACACTATATATAAATATTCCACAACTTTCTCAGAATGTAGTGATTGTCCCAGGAAGTGTATCTCTACTATTTGACTTGACTGTTGATGGTCATGCTAACAACACCCTTGTGAATAACGTAGGCAGTAACCTTGTATCCAGACTCAGGGTTCTTTTTGGTGGAGAAACACTACAGGATACTCAAAGATACGATCTCTTTCAAACCTACCATGACTTATACTTAACAGCTGAAGATCGTCAGAATGGAATAAAACAAGGTATTTCTTCTGAAAACATGAGGAAGCTTAGGACAAATGCGGGTGATAAGGTAACCTCAGGAAATGATAAGGAAGTAGCTCTTGCAGCAGTATACAACACCAAGTACCGTATCCCACTCAACCATCCTATTCTCAGCAATCATGGGGTTTTCTATCCAAAGGCGTTACCTCATTCACTAATCTTTGAGATTACACTAGCCCCAGTTTCAGATATTGTTGTTTATTCTGACAAGACCAAGACTCCAACTTACAAAATCGAAAACCTTGAGTTGGAATATTCTTGTATATCAAGTGAATACTTAGCTAGTGAGGCTCAGTCAGCTTATCAGGTTGGTAAAGTATTCTTTTACGAGAATGTACTTCTCCACAAAACTTTTACCATCTCCAAACCTAATGACAGTTTCATAAACGAGTACATTAATATACCTAGGAGATCAATGAAAGGTATATTGTGCTTGTTCACAGAGAGATATGTCGGAGGAGCAAGAGACTCTGAGAAGTTTGTCAATCCAAATATAACATCAATCGACATTAACGTTGACGGTATGCCAAACCGTATCTACTCCAAGGGAATGAAACCGTCAGACTTCTGGGATTCGGTAATTAAACGTTTCGGTAAAGAGGGTGTAAAGCTAAATGATTTTTATGTCGACAAGTTTGCTCTATGGATTGACTTGAGAACTCACCCTGACAATAGTATTCATGGAGGAGGTATGGCCTTGAACAACACACGAGATGGAGTAAAACTTGAAATGAAACGAAAAGTTGGAGGAACAGGAAATATCACCTGTTACATGTTTGTGGTAGCCGATGCGTTGATGGAGATCATGAATTCAAACTTAAGATCGATAATGTATTAGTTAAAAAGATGGAAGAATTGAGAGATAAAATTCCTTTTCATTGCATTATAACAGGTCCAACAAATTGTGGAAAGACAAAATACCTCACGGATCAGCTCCGAGGACCATTCCGAAAAGTGTTTGAATACATTGTTCTCATATGTCCGACTTATGCTAAAAATAAAACCTATCATAAATTTGCTTACGGAGATAAACGTTTCTTAGTATTATCACCAGATGCTAGTAACAGTGATGAGATTAACGAGTTATTAACTGATTGTCAAACTTTATTCTCTGGTACAAATACTTTACTTATTTTAGACGACTGTGCTGTATCGAAAGATCTAAAGAAACGCTCGAACAAGTTTATAGATCTAGCATTCTCTGGAAGGCATCATGGATTATCAGTGTGGGTATTGACACAACAATTAACATCCATAGCAAAACCATTCCGTGAAAATGTAGCTTGTGTTGTTACATTCCATAATCCATCACAAAAAGGTATGAAGATTCTTTTCGAAGATTATGGAGGTGATTTAGACTCTGAAACTCGTAAAAAGTTTGTAGAAATGTTGAAAACTGAAAAATATTCGAGACTCTGTTTGTGTTTACGTTATCCATTCCAATGTTATTTAGAGATTCCCGCGGTGATTTAAAAGAATCTATGTTTCATTACAAAATTAAAAGATGACAAGCGTTGAAGATTTTATTGAAGAACAGCCAGAGGTAAAAGATGAGACCAAAGACAATGATGTTGAAATCAAACAAGAATCACTAGCTATTCTCGCATCTCTTGGGACTACAAAGGAATATTTAGGTGTTGATATGAGTCTAGGTGATATCAAGAAACTCACGGTAAAAGACATTGAAAAATATTATAATCGATACCAGACAGTATTAGGTAAGAAAATTAGTGGTGGATTAGTAGATTCATCTATTCAATTAGTTTCTCATGTCATTTCTTACGTGGTTCCTGTAGATGACATCGATGCGCTTTGTAAAGACTTGAAGAACGATGAGTTGGTTAATCGTGAACTGACAAACTTTGTAGGTCTCTTAGCATTAAAAGGTGGAAGATTGGTAGCACTTGCTAGTGGACTATTCCAGGTTGCTAAGCACATTAAAATCAACAAAATACAAGAAGTTTCAAGTACTACTGAGAACAACTGATTTAAAGATTATTTACTTTTGGAAATAAATAATCATGTCTGATGAAGTTGTTGAACAAATTACAATGGATCCCCCTCCTCCTAAAAATAAGAAAGCTGTTAAAGAGAAAGATCCTAAAAAGGTCGCTGCCGGTAAGAAATTAGCAGAATATAACAAAAGAGCTAAAGAAGCGTTAGCCAGGGAAATTAAACGTGAAGCTGAGACTAAACAGGAAGAAACCATAAATGCAGAAGAAGAAACTACAAAGGCTTGGATTCCAGAGCTATCTTTTACTACTGTGTTATCTCTTGTTGGAATAGGGTTTACCGCATTTGATATTTTTATTAGGTATTACAAAAACAGAAAACAACCAACCCAACCACCACCATCAAATATTCCTACCCAACCACCACCCTCACATAACACTACCCAAACAACTCCTAAAATAGTAATGCTCTAATGAAACCAGTTTAAAGATTTTCTCTATCCACAATAAAAATCATGTCAACTGAAAACAAACTTGTGAAAACTGTTACCGATTCAGCTGTAATTATCGGATTGGCTGCCGGTGTTGGATACGTAGCTAAAAAGGCTATGAAAGAATCATTCATAAACGATCCATCCTCAAGTATTACAAACTATGCTAAATGGGTCGCTGTCCTGTCTGGTAGTATGTACCTCAAAACTTATTTAGAAGATCAAAAGATTTTGCCAACTTAAAGATTTTACATATTGATCAATAAATGGCGACAATAGCAATGATGGTTGGTGGGGCTATTTTGAATGCGACTACCTTCGGTGGTGGCTCTTATCTTGCAAAATATCTCTTAGGTGATAACACAGATGCAGAGCGAATACGACACGACAAGGCAATAGAAAAATATCAAAAAGATTATGCCACATACCAGGAAAAGAGACAGAAACTCATTGATTGGTACTCTCAACAGAAGGATGATAAATACCGGGCTTCACAAAATATTTCGAATACCGATGAAGCTTTGAAATTGTATAGTCAGACACATGAACCAAAATTCTCTGATTATTATAGACCTAGCAGCAATCAAAAGATGGGGGAGATGGTATATGTGGGTGGTGGTATGCTGGCATTGGGTTATATGGTTAGTAAATTCTTTTAGTTAATTGTGTGACCAGTTTAAAGATTTCTTACAGACAAGTAAAAAATCATGGAAGAAATACCCGACAAAGAAAATCCTTTTGAACCAGTTGATCCAGACGATGATGGTGGTGAAAATATGGAAATGACTTCTATATCATCTAATAACGACACAGATGAGAGAACACTGCTACTTAGTGAGAAATATGATGATAGGAGAACACCACCACTTAGTGAGAAATATGATGATAGGAGAGAAGCGCTACAATATATCAAACGTATATTTCCCGATTTCAACCCTTTGGATTCTCCATTTACAGCAGAATGGGATAAGGATGGGAATTTGAAGGTTAAATTGAGTACTCAGAGTAATGCCGCAGAACATACATTGATTGATAAAGATGGGGTAATCAATTATGATAAATTACCAAAAAATATTAAAAAAGCTCTAGGTATTGATTATGAAACCATGCTTGGAAGAAATGATAAGCTTAAGTCACAGTTGGAGGAAGCAAATGAAAAGATTAAAGAATTGTATAATACCTCGGTGGGATTAAAAGCAACCACAGAAGTTTATCCTCAGGAGATAGATCGCTATGTTGCTATAGAAAAAGATCTGCGTGAATTCATTGAGAAACAACAAGTAACAATCGCGGAAAAAGATAGCTATTTGGATACAGCTGTTAAACAGAAGATAGAAGCTAAAACAGAGGCTGAGAAACTTTTGAGTGAATTGAACCGATACAAAGATGAACTCGACAAAAATAAGAAGGGACTGTCCAATTTAAGAAAGGTAGAACAAAGTAGAGATCGGTTACTCTCCAGGGTCAATGAATTGGAAGAGATGGTTAGAAAGCAGATAATATCAAACGAAGATCAAATAGCCGATCTCGAGAGACGAAACCAGTCCATAAGAGAAAGACTGCCATTGCGAGAACGGGTAAAGTCCATCTTCAAAAAGTACGGTTTTACAGTCTTTGCCGTTGTGAGTGCCGTTGGTGTGGTCATTGGTGTTATCGTTTCTAATCTTTCTAAAGGTCTAACCAAATTGGGTAAAGGTGTTGGTAATGGGTTGAAAGTGATTGGTAAAAAGATTGGTGAGATATTGCCTGGAATGGTTGGAGCTATTGTGAGCTTTCTGTTCAAGACTGCCGGTGAGGTTATTGGATTCTTAAGTAAAAATGCTTGGCTGTTGATAGTGGCTGTGGTTCTATATTTTGTGGAACAATTTAAAAAGAAGAGACGCTAAGTAAAAAAAAATAATGAATGATACAACGTTTCTATCTATCACTATGCTAACTCCTGAAACAAGAATTTATCTGGATCCACCATTAACCCAAGTAAAAGAGATACAATCGCAATTTATTTACATTTCTAAAGCGACATATAATAATCCTTTGTACTTAATGTGTGATATTATAGAGTCAAAGTCTTCATATTTCAATATTATCCCCCGCGGTGAAAATGTAGAACTTAACCCCTCACAACTACTAGCTGTTATTCCACCATATCAAGAGCATCCTTGTTTAAGAGTTCCACAAACCAAAAATCCGGTCAACTACTTTACTTTATGGCTTATAGATGAAAATGGAAAAAAGGCTAACTTAGATAACGAACCTATCCGAATTCATTTAAAGATTTCCTGTTGATTTGTAAAATATGGAAGACTACAATAGAATTTATCCACAAGTGCCTATGAATGGTGATCAAAATAATTTCAGACTTCAAAAATCGTGTGAAGTAGTACATAATCTTCAAAAGGAAATTAGACATTACGAGGATGTTAGGAAAAAATACAATAGAGCGAGGGGGATATTTACTAAAATCAGTGTTGGTAGCGGGGTGGTTTCAGTTATCCTATCTGCAAGTGGACTGGGAACCTCTCTTACTGGTTTTGGTGCTATTGTTGGTATCCCGTTAGGAACGGTGGGTGGTCTTTGTGGAGGAATATCGGTTGGATTCGGTGCGGCTTCTAAACGACTTTCACATAAAGTTAGTAAACACGAACAGACAGTTTCTCTGGCAAAAGCAAAAGTAAATACCATTCACGACTTGGTTTCAAAGGCACTGAAAGATAACGCTATATCTGACCAAGAATTTTCTCTAATTTTAGCAGAGGTGGACAAGTTTGAAAAACTAAAACTCGAAATCCGCCAAAAAAACCGGAAAGATACAGAAAAAAACTTAAATATGAATCAGATAAGGACAGAGGTTCGTGCGGAAATTTTAAAGGAGTTAACCGGTCCCGAACGTTAAAATTTTCATTTGAGAGAACTCCTGTAGGATGGAATTATGAGGTTGGTATTAGAAAAGAACGGTGTTGATTTAAAAACATCTTATTCCAAACATAAAATGTTACTCAATGATTTCAGAAATAGGTATCCAAAGGCTGATCGCGATCAATTCGTATTTGTAGCTGATCAATATGGTGGTTACATTAGGTGGAAAGTTAATGGAACAACAATCATGTCTTATGATGACCCCACTGGCAAAACATGGACTGAAGATCTATCACCCCGTTTGAAAAGACTGCTATGGAAAGATTTAGGATTGGATGATAATTCATTGAGTTCGTTCCCAAAGAGTTTAACTATAACCAATCGCTATTACTCAATACCTGCCATTGATTTTGATGACTTTACAAGTAATATCACAAACATGTTGACCTCACTGGATATATATGTGTCCAATACGAAGAAATTCCCCGCCAAGATGCGTAACATATTTACATCTCAAGTTGTGACTTTCAAGTTTGGTAAACAGAGTCGAAAATGGTTGAACGCTCCCGATATGAATTATTGGCCTCAACAACTGAACTTTGCAGTGTGGTGTGCGACCTCTGGTTGTGGGATAAGTCCTTTTGAGAGTCTCAACTATCCCAAAGTCGTTAGTAGCTTCATTAAGTTTCATGTGTATTTCACAATAAGACGAATACTGTATGAATTGAGTCTTCCCTTACCTGATGAGCAACCTTTTGTAATAAACAACAACCCTTACAGCAAAGTCGCTTATCAAAGATTGTGTGCTGAATTTGGAATCTCAAAAAACTCTGACTTTAGATGGAAAGGTGGTCGAAATGGAGGTTTGGGAGATATATTCATAGATTATGGTTCTGGATATAATGGAGCTGGTGGTGGATATCAAAATGTTTATATGGTAAGGAATTATGATGATGAAGCTGATCAGTGGCCTGGTGAAGGTGGTAAATTCGCTGATGATGGAGGTAAGAAGGAAAAAGGTAATCTCATCTCATTCATCCGTAATGACGATTTTGCTGATTACAAATATGCCTAGTTTATACCAACAAGTGGATATGGACTCACTAAAGCTGGACTTGGTAGATTGAATCGATCTGCTGAAGCTTTTGTTTACTGCATATTGGGGGCTCAAGTCAACACTAGAAATTCGATTTACGGTAACGGTGGTGGAGCGATCGAGACTCAACAAGAATTCTTGGCTTTATTTGAGAGTAGCGTTATCGAGAATGACATTTCGAGTTCAATCCAAAGGTATCAATTAGCTGTTCAAGAAGCGAAATTACGGCTTGATTTAGCTGTTGCTCCTGGTGTATGGCTAATGCCTAGTAATATGATAATCAACACTGAGAGCGTGACTGGTTTTAATAACAAGTTGATGAAAGCGACTAATTCCTCGCGAAGCGAGGCCGAAGGCCGAGCGTAGCGAGGTTACTAATCGTGTCGGTTTCGGTCAGACCACGTGGCTCGCAAGCCCGAGTAAATCGAGCCGAGAGTTTTTATATATGTATATATATATTTATTATATCTGCAACCCTTGTATATGAGCAAACGCGCGCTCTGATTGGTTCCCTACTCATGGTATATCAGCTCATATACCATTGGCACGGAAAACGGCCATCATGGAGGGATGATTTCTTGAATTAGACTGGGAGAAATTCAAGTCAAGCTTCAAAATCATACACCAAAGAAATACTACCGAAGCAAATAAGTATGGGATGAAATTATTCGACGGTAAGTGGGCAAATTATATTGCGAAATTGTTTATTACGAACGAAAGTGAAACTCTTACAAACAGCCGCCATTTTGAAAGATCTGTGAAGCCCGTAAACTGAGTTTTTATTTTATTTCTGCCTACTTTTTCCACTTCAAAATTCTTAAACTAATTTGCTAACTCGAAAAAAAATTGACAAGTACATTAAAGAGATGTTTAAAAACGAGCCGGACTCGTGTTTGAAACATTTTTACACATCGGCTCTACACTATGTCGGCTCGGCAACAACATGGTTCTGTTCAAAAACAATAACAAAGTCAATTCTTGTCGTACAAACTAATTCCAGTGTCTCATAAGTGAGGGTTTAGAGATATAATAAAACAATTATTCCACTCAATCTCGTCGTATACGAGCTATAGCCAACTCGGCGCTACGCGCCTCGTTGGTTATTAGCTCATATACGACTCGATTTCGTGGAATAATTGCTAAATATCTATATTTTAAAGGTGTCCGTTCGCAGGCCAGGTTACCTGGCAATAGTAGCGCACTTGAGAACTGTTGAACTTCCGCCATTGAGAATTCGGTGATGCCTTTTTGAAGGTAATGTAAATTTTGTGGAAACCGATTTCACTCTTCCTGGAAGTACATCCCAGCAAGATGATCTCCGAGATATTCAAGAAAGATTAGCCCGAGATCGTCGCCGAGTAAGTTCGAATACCGTGAAAATCAACACAAGGAAAGAATGACTCAAAGCACGGATAGAGAAACGACAGCAGGGAGAATAACAACAGAAATCGCAGCAAGGACAACAACCACTCGCTCCAGAAAAAGGCAAACGAAACAGCAGGGAAAAGGACCAGGAATTCAACCAAGTTAGTTTTGAATTTGAATGTGTTATTGATAGAAATACAGGACATGAGTGAACGATTACATAACGAAATATATTGGCGTACTAAATTTAGCAAAACGACTTACATGTAGAAGGGAAACCGAGTAGGAACGACTTCAACGATTGAAGATGTCTCTGGAAAATAATTCTATTAGTCTAAAAACGGAATCGGAAGACGACCAACAGATTACAAAAGAATGTAAGTTGGTATTTGTCATAATAAAACGATAGCGTTTCCATTTTGAAGAAATTCCCAACAGAGAGTTGCAGTTGTTATAGCAATCATTTATAACGATGTGATCTGATATCATTGCAATAGTGAAAATATTGTAAATTTTTAGAATTTTCAACAGAATATATACCCAGTGTCACTATGAAGTACTGGTTCTGCAATTTTATCAGTGATCAATGCCATCATTTGAAAATAAAGCAAATGTTATTACTTACTTCTGAGTAGTATTTCTCTTTGCTATATATATATATGTATGTATTCTCTGATTGAAAGGTTTCAATAATATTGCATAGAGACAACAAGTTTCATAGCCTTTTCACAATGAGTAAGTTTTACCTTAGAGTTCAATGACCCCCCCGATAATATTGCTATCTAGAACCCTTTTCCCACAAATGAAATGCTAATTCAAGCCTTAATTTACAAAGTTAAACATAACATGTTAACCTTGTTACTTTCTGCTGTTTACTTCATTTTATGATGTCAAATACCAATCTTTAATAACAACCACAACATACAGTTAACCTTTTACATTGAAACAACTTTATAAAGAAGAAAATAAATTTTGTAATGTCAAAATGTTTATAATCTTTCTCATATATTCATTGCAAGTGTGCTGTATGTAGTAACAAGTGTTTCAAGTTTCCTAAATGCCCTAAAGTATGCTTTCAATAATGATTTTCCACACAAACTGTATAGAAAAATGACTGCACTAGATTCTAAGCATTAAAAGAAATGGTACTGTTTGGAGCTGTTTTGATTACTACCACCTCTGATGGAAAGCCTATTAAGAAGATTTTGGTATTGCTTGTAATAGTAGAGTAACAATACCTTTACCAAGATTAGGACATGCATCCCACCCCATAAAAATATATTATGTTTAACATAAAAAATATAACAATAATAATAATAATAATAATAATAATAATAATAATAATATCAATACCAGTAATAATAATAATAGTACTGATAATAATAATAGTTTGTCTCGTTACTATATGTCATTGGTTACAAGTTCAATGCCATGACTTTTTCGATGAAATACCATCCTTAAAATAAATCTTTCTTCTGCAGTTTTTATAATAGAAATTTTCATATATTCAAATAATATACTATTCTCTGGTTGGGTACGGATATTTTGCATGTTTCTGTAACAACACAATTAAACTTTCATGTGGTATATACTTGCGACTGATTGATGTTGATTTCACATTATATTCTTATAGGAGTACATAGTGCAGCAATCTTTTTCAACATGTTAAGATTTCAATAACTCTTTCTTACATGTATTGTTTTTATGATATGACCTAAAAATAGCACAACCACATACTATACAGTTGGCACTCACTATTACCAAACCTTTATTCAAAGTTCTTGTAGAATCCAACTGTTTTAGCCCCATTTTTTATGTAATGACATTGTATCTCACACTTCTGTTGACATGGCATCTCTTTTGAGGGAAGAGGAATTTTCTATCTACCACTAGGGGTACCATTGCAACTGAAGAGAGTACACAAATTGAAACATGCACTATTCATAATGCTCTCAATTGTGGTTACCTAGGATTGAAATAATGACTGCAGTAGACAATAAAATATCTAATCAGAAGATTCTTCTTACAATGAATCTCATGCAATTATTAGAAAAAAACATAAACAAAAAATAATTGGAGCATTCAACTCATCCTCGGTGTAAGAACATATTGTGTTTAAAAGTGATGTACAACAAAGAAGACAAAGGAGTAGAGACTAAGAAAATACAACTCCAAAAAAAACCCAGGTTTTTACACCTGGTGGTAAACACAAGCATTCATATCAACTCTTCAAGATTTCACCTTCAAAATATTTACAATAATTTTCAATTTGTGTTAACTGAATATTATTGTGATACTTCATTGACTCTGTATTCCCTGTCAAGAAAACAAATAATTTTACTTCTATTCCCTCTCGTGCAATCTCAGTGGCAGTGAAAGAGCTAAATGAAGGTCAATTTTTAAGCCCTGTGCTGAGCGGTATACTGATCATGTAATTTGCACCAGGTGTCACTAATTGTGTACCAAACACAGCATAACAAATTAAATAATGGGGATTATGCTGATATAAAAAATAAAATATAAAATAAAATATAAAAGTATTGTGACTTATTCAAAAACTAGCTTCGCGAGGTTTTTGCGAGAGTCGTATTTCTAGTGATATGAGTTTTGGAGTAAATAGTTCCCTAAACACTGAAGCAAAACAGGTTGGAATAAATCATAACATGGGATCTTCAAAGTTAAAGTTACCTCATATAACTGAAACGAAACCAAAACCCTCAATGAAAACAGACTCAATGCAGCCAGACTCAACGCAACATGAAAAGAATATATTAGCATTTATAGTTGTCGCTGGTGGATTAGCGTGGTATCTATTTCGGTAGATGACTATTTCACGTGATTATGATTGTATGTAAATTAGTGTCCACGTGTAGAACAATAGATTACATACTTTTACGACATAGCAACAAGCAAGTTGGAAAGTAGATTTGAAGTTTACTTTTAAAAGGCTGGTTTCTAACGTCGCTCAGGAATTTTGTTATGTAACACTGACTTGCGTTATATAACCTAGTGTTTTTGTTGTGTCTCTTGTGTTGCGTGACAATCTGTGCACTTCGACTTTATTCTATTGTGTTCGCATATGCATAACCTACAATGACATATTTGTTTTCCATGAATACATATTCCTTTCCCGTTGCATTCTTTACAATGCGCTTTATTTCTGTTGTGCTCGCATATTTGAGACCCTCCACATAACTTACAAAACCATCTTTGTTTTCCATGAATACATATTCCTTTCCCGTTGCATTCTTTACATATATACCTCATCCGTTTATGCTCACAAAGACTAGTGCCGTCGTTGCATTCTCTACATCGATCTTTCCTTCGATTATGAGGGCATATTCGAGATCCTCCACAATCCTTACAGTAATATTTATACCTTCCATGAACACACTTATACTTATTATTTTTTGTTTTATCAATCTCAGGTATCGCTTCATTTGAAGGGGTTGGTCTAGGTTCGGTGGTGTCTATATTACCCAACGCTTCGATAAGTTGAGCTTTTTTCAATCGATAATATCCTTTAATACCCTGATCTTTGGCAAGGATTTTCAGTTCTTTCACTGTCTTCTTCTCCATTTATTGGTATATATCCATTTCTTTAAACTGTTTTTTTCAAAATTCATTTTTTAAAAATCCTTGATAAAATCCTGATAAAATCCTTGATAAATTCCTGATAAATTTCTGATAAAAAAATCGGGCGAATAAAATCCTGATAAAATCCTTGATAAAATCCCTGATAAATTCCTGATAAAAAAATCGGGCGAATAAAATCCTGATAAAATCCTGATAAAAATCCCTGATAAATTCCTGATAAAAAAATCCTTGATAAAATCCTGATAAAAATCCCTGATAAATTCCTGATAAAAAAATCGGGCGAATAAAATCCTGATAAAATCCTGATAAAAATCCCTGATAAATTCCTGATAAAAAAATCGGGCGAATAAAATCCTGATAAAATCCTGATAAAAATCCCTGATAAATTCCTGATAAAAAAATCGGGCGAATAAGACCTCCACCCTACTACTCTCCTTGTATTGAGCAGTGTGCAAGTTCTGCCCACAACATCCATTCACTGTCAAGACTGTCAATCATGCAGGTTGTAAGACTTATCAACTAAAAAGGTATTATTGGATCGCTCAAGAGCCAAATTCTCCAATCTTACATATGGGAAGAATAATAGCACGCATTAAGGAGAATTACTACTCAGATTTTTTGAGATTAAAAGAGTATTTGATGTGTTAGAATAATGGGTCAACTTAGACCACTAAATTAAGAAATAACGTTGCCTCAAGACTATTTTCTTTGTTCCCTCAATTATTGGATGTCCATGTTTTCCAAACTAAATTTGAGGCCTTTATTTCGTGTGAAAGCATTCGAGCAAAAAGGTTCCCATCTAACAAGGTTTTGCGCTTGAAAAAAAATGTCACACCAGTTACAATGGAACAATGAAAGAAAATAAGTGTGTTTTTTCATACAGTATTTTGACTTTGCTTACCAAAACTAAACCTTTTTTACGTACTGTCAGGAGCCCATCAATGGGCTCCTGGTACTGTTAATTATTTCATAAGTCTTAAGTTCTGTTTTGGTTTTAAATCTATTTTGGCACTCCACGAAAAACTGTTTAATGCTCGAAAATCACTAATGTAAAAAATACTGTTCACACCGCCCGTTGAAAGTTCAATTTCTTTAATGTTCTGCCTGCTCAGGGTACGCTCTGTAATGAAAGGTAACCATGGCGACGGGGTTAACAATAATTATTCCTAAAGGACTAAATTAAGAATGGCATTTTTGGTAACAACAGCGGTAAAAACTGCCGACTGCGTGGTATTAAGTTACTGTTCTGATACAATTTTCTACTTTGCTTTCAAAATTGTTGAATCGGATGTTAAAAATTGCCAAGACGACTACATACTTCACACCTGACTACAGTGTCGTTGTTGAGCAAACATTGTCAATTCAGCGGTGTGGAGTTGAATTTTTTTTAGGATGGTCAGTACATGACCATCGAAGCTCGTCTCTGGCGCGTGCAATCAATGTAGAAAATGGCCAAACCATGTCACCCATGAACAACTGATTTCAAACTGCTTAGACATTTAGAACATTATCAGTGACAACGCAATGCGCCATACAACCACTGCTGCAAACAATCATAAAAGTCACGAAAAAAAACAGCTCAGTATAGAAAACACAAAAAAGGAAAACTTTAGTAAGTCTGAAAAACAGCACGTAAATCTGCGAAACTGATGGATCCATTCTATTTGTTAATCGTTTGTTATCGCAACTGAGACTTCCCATGGTTGTTGAGGCTGTCTGTATCACCTCAGGGAAGGTTTCCTTTTGTTCACTTTTCCTTATTAGATAATTCAGGTATAAACTGATTGGTAGAGAACTTGTGTCAGTTGTCTGCGAAGCAGATTGTAGTTAATTGGAGGGAGGACCATTTCTCTATTGCTTTCCTATTCCTGTTCTTGAGTTGTCTTGTTAAACAGATAGAAAGTTCTTTAAATTCGTGATTCGGTTCGTTTCTTTAACTGCTATATATACTAGTTAATGTCCAGAAGATCACATCTACTTCAGAGAACCGCAAAGTTGAGGCGGGATAATGACGAACTCTTGGCAGTTATTAGGTAAACACTGCAACTGCGAATTCTAATTCGAACTTTTAAGTTCTAACTTAGGAACCAGGAAAAATGACTCAAACTTGGCCTTGTTCATGTTTTAGGTTTTTTGCTCGTTTCAATTGCAGCAACATGCGTTGCAAACTACAACATTTCGTGCGAGACGAATCAGGTAAGTACCGCCATAGAAATAGTTATTTATTAATCATGGCGTCTTTTTCACCACTGACAAGTGTCTTCTGTGTTTTGAGAAAAATTATCTGCCAGTTGAAAAAACGGACGTTTGAGAATGTTTAAGTAATTTTTACATAGAAAGCTATTTCGTAACATTTGCGCAATAAACCTGGCGGTGAAAAATTCGGAGAGATAACGTCGAATTCAAAGTCCTGCAATTAAATTTATCAAAGCAGTCACTTAATCGAGAGAAACAGATGTTTCCCTTCTATTCCCTTTATTTAACAAAACCAGATTATTTGGGTTCACTATTTACCCTCAAATACTATCTTTATCCTATTTATCCACTTTATCCTCTACAATTACACAGATGTATATATATATATATATCAGGAGCCCATATATATATATATATATATATAATTTTTTTTTATTTTTGGTATAACTTATTGCGTAGTTTTAGTTTTACTGAATTAACACTTGCACCCTCTGGATTTTGTTTGTTGTTATTTACCATAGAAACAGAAACATTTGTTGGCAAGTAAACAAAAAACAAGAGAGCACCAAAAGTTTTTGGCAATCGTTGTAAACAGGAATTGAACTGAGAAATACAGTTTGTGTAATTCGCTCTTGTGTAGATGAAGTCTTCAGTCTAAATATGCCCCAACTTTACTAGCTGCTTCAGTTTTTTTTTTTAGAAAAATGATCGTGAAAAATGATCATGAACACGGCCAGTGTTTGACAGCCTAGTCATATGATAACGTGTATTGGATTCTCTCTACCACTGCTCGCTGACATGAAACTGCAGTAAATCACTATATGGCGCCCTTCGGCTTCTGTAAACTTTCTATTCAAATCCGTTTTATTCATTTTACAAAAAAAACCGCAATTATCCAATATGTAGGACCGCCGGGATCTAGCTATGGAGTGAAAAAGCCTTAAAGAGATTCATTTCGACGCACAACGAGTATTTCATTATTATGGAAATCTTTATCAATAGCACCTCATACTTGCCCCTGAACCACGACTGTTATTCAGCTTTTATATCGCCCGCAAACACATCAGGGTTTGTTTCCTTTGTTTCGAAATTCCAACTCAATTTTTTCTGATTCTCAGTCCTACATCGTTTTTCTTTCTGTTAATGAAATCGATTGTCCAGTTCATGACGGCTCTATAGTAGGAAAAAGAAAAGACGGCTCTTACAAGTTCTCGCCGTGTAGGGGTTTCACCATTGCAATAACAAGAATAATGTTTTACCCGTATGGAAATTCTTACTTTAAAGTATTTGAGGAAAAATGAAGAGAAGAGATCTTAGAAAACTCACGAAATCAGCGAGATATTCATAGCCACTTGAAATTTTGAAGTAGAATAAACGTTTTATCAATTTTGACTGTTGAAATCAGTAAAACGAAACGAGATGTTAATTTTGAGTCTTAATATTTATGCGGAGAAACTAATCATTTCCACTTGTCAATATTCATAAGCGTCTCAGGAAGATGGCAGGAGATCGTTTCGTTCACGCTGTCAGTCATTAATCCATGAAGTTAGCGCAATATAAATGCTTTAATTATTGTTCCGACAACGCACTTTACCGGGCTAGGTCGGTCCGTATAGAAAAAAACTGTGTCCTTGGTCTTGAGTACGGCCCTTCGCGCAAATGGTCAAAAACGTAATTTGCCACGCAAGAACACCTCCTGCCTTGGTGGCGCAGGGGTATCGCACTTTTCCCTACAATCTGATGTTTCACGAGGGCTCGAGTTCAAACCTCGGAAGTTGATGTCTAATTTTCTTGTTGTAAATACACGCACACGTCTCGCGCGATGCGAGAAACGTAGAAAGAACGTGTCGATTTGTGGCATCCCGCGTAAATAGGATTCAGTGGTATCCGGTCGTTTCGATACACATCTAAAATCGATTCGATACAAACTGAAGTCAGTTCGCTACAAATTTCATAGCAAAAGTAAACTAGAAGAAATATCCCAATGAGACTGTTTTAATTTTCGCGCGCATCCGCATCTACAATCACGTATCTGTAACGTTTTATCTTTATATTTATATGTGTAATTATATTTTTAATTATATTTTAATTTGCAATTACATTTTTGATATTAGTAATTTAATCAAGTAGTTGTATATAGTCTGATATTCATATTTTGTCTGTTCGTTGGTAGAGGGCCACAAGTTTGTTAGTTTATACTATTAAGTGCAACCCTCTGTAAATTATTATTATTATTATTATTATTATTATTATTATTATTATTATCCGACAGGGATCGAAAGAATTGTATTACCCCGCGGGCAAGTAACAAAAAACTTTATTGAAGTATTAATATAGGCATAAAGGCATTGCGTTGGTCTTGAATTTTATAGATTTGTTGGCTCCTAAAGAAGCCGTTTTTGGCCTGTATCGTGCAGTGTCAAAGGTAATGCAATGTTGACGAGGTAACAGGGTGTCGACTGAGCGCAAAGTCGACTTGGGAAGCTGCTGGGCCGCAAGGTACGAGCACGCCTTCAGGAGCTCTCTTGCACTGCGGTCTCCAGAGTTAAACTCATCCCATAAGGCGCGCGCATATCTTGGTCTGGACGTCCCGGAAAGTCTTTCGCTGAATGCGCCCGTAACTTCTTCTCTGAAACGAGCCTGAGTTGAGGTGAAGTCAGACGGGTCTCACGGTGGAGCAAACTGATTAGGAGGTACAATGGAAGTTGCGACTTTCCGGCTGCGCAGCGATTCAGCCCAAGGTGCCAGCCCTCGATGTCGCAGTTCGTTCTGAAGGAGACAGAGAGACAAATTCCATGGGTTAACCGACTCTGCCCCATCTATGAATCTAAGCAAATCTAAACTAATCAAATAAGATAAATCGCAATGTTTTTCGTCGTCGCTACTGTTTTAGTTTGTTGCTTGTAGTTGTTGTTGTTATGCCATTAGGATAGGTTTTCGCATTTATTATGAGAAAATTGCGAACGAGTGTGCGTTAATTTGCCCTGCAGTTCAAATTAAGAATTAACGATAAAATTGCCTACTCTTAGCCAATCACAATGAAGTTATTTTCTCAGTCCCATTATAAAGGGAGTAATTCCTTATCAGCATTAGATATAACATTAAGTAAAATAATTTGGTAACCTTGTCAACAATAGCCGGTGCTGGCCTAGTAGCCCTGGTTGTCGATTAACTTGAAAGCAGCAGCAAAGTTTCTTAAGCGAATCAATACTTTACTTTCGCGGAAATGGAGGTTGTATCGAATCGACTTAAGATGTGTATCGAAACGACTTGGATTTTTATCGATCGAAACGACTTGTATCGAAACGACCATCTGTCACGCGCATAAAAATGCGCAACGAGAGTTTTATTGGTGGTTGGGTGGAGATTAGTGAGCACACCAAGTGCCGTAGCCCAGAAAAAGCGTGGATTAAATCTGAACTTATCCGTCTCAAAACAAACTCGGATTCTACACAAAGATCTCCCGTCCCCTCGCTAGTTAGTTTCATAATTGCTTCCCTCTATGCACAGTTTACCCCGGGATAGTCAAAATGGCTTAGCAAGCATGGCAAGCGGAACGACTCTTCTAGATATAGAACATATAGCGGAGGGTTAAACAGGACATTTCCTGGACATTGAGGGAAATACCCGGGGGGCGGGGTACTGCCATATATGGGCTATATAGGTATGTGCCGCTGTGAAGGGTATGGTTTTCAAGCAGTTTACTCTAGGATAGGGTGTATAAATCAGAGTGTTTGGGTCTAGAATAGGGTATCATTTTTCACGAAACTGACCAGTTGGTTGAGAATAAAAAAAAACTGAACTAGTATAAATAAAATCATTTTTGGAGAGAGAAACGATTGTGATATAAGGTTTTGTTTTGGCTAGACTGTGCTAGTGGAATTCAGCTACTCTAGAATAGGAGTGATTTGGGGGGTTTACTCTAGTATAGGGTAGCAAAATTCAGCTGCACCAGCTCTGGTATCGGCTGAGGGTTTCAGGGTTCCAGCGGCACATCCCCACCCAGAAATTCCTAAAGTACCCCCCCCCGGGGGGGAAATAGAAGACTTAATGTCGATCAATCAAGTTACTCTATGCTGTCTCACAACGTTAATGGCAACGTTGATGCATGAGGGAGTACGTCGAGGTTGCCCCCAAAGCACTTTTCTTTTCGTACTCGAAAGGAATACATATTGCAGAGATATTGATGAAGCAAAGTTCAGCCAATTTGCCGACGACACCACAGTCATATCTAGAGACACCAAATCGCACAGGTCCTATTTGCTAGTAATAAAACTGAACACCGTGACAAAGAAAACTAAAACTTTGTGGGTTGGCCACCAGAAGGGTAGTAATGGACTTCAAATGTATTAAAGATCCCATCAAAACACTTGGTGCATTATCGTATGATCAAGATAAAAACAATGAAGCTAACTGGTCTTGGATAAGATGAGAAGGATGAAGACAAAGCTGAGTTTGGCAAGCACGAGATCTAACTCTGTACGGTCGCGCAATGCTAAAACTGTGTGCGTACCCCAGATTATTTCTTCTGCTTCTATGAGGACTGTTCTCATGCAATTTTCTTCGAAACTTCTCCACAGGATTGTAGTTACCAAAAAAGAACTCAAAAAGTACAAAATTGCTTGTGATGATCTTTGTATCCTGTGCTCTGATCCACTTGATTCCATAACTCATACCCTTACGGAATATTCAAAATCTGTGATTTTATTCGGAAATTTTGAATTGGTTTAATAGCTTACACAATTTAAACTTGAACGTGTCCAACAAGCATATTTTGTTCAGTGGTGATCTACGGCGTCAACTCAGTTAGCTACGATTAAAGAACAGAGAACTGACTTTCTATTAAATTATAAATGCTTGTGAAAAATATACTCACTCATGTAAGACCTTATCTAAGAACCTCGTCACTCAAGAGTTTTAAACCAGACTTAACCAGCAATGAAAAACCGAATATTTGCGTCCTTAATAATAATAATAAATGTTATTTAGCCAGGGTTATCTCTTCAGCATAAAATGCTGCTATCAATGAGGGCCCTGGAAAAAAAAATATATATATATATATAAAACTAGCCTAAATTACAAGTAACTAAAAAACTTTTGATCTGTATAAGTCCAAAATAAGAGTTTTAAAAATCAGAACTGACTTAGAATCCTTCATTTCACTTGCAATATTATTTAAAAGTTTAGATCCATTAAAATAAAAAGATTTCCTTGTCGTTTCAGTTCTTACTTTGGGGAGCAGCAAGTTGTGCCCACTTCCCCTCGTGTTGTGGACTGTTCTAAAAACCTTAAAATAATCTTTAAAAAACATTGGAGAGGATCCCTTCGAGCATTTAAAAGTCAAATTAATAGTGTGCATATCACGCCTCATAGACAAGGGAAGCCACTTAAAATTCTTCTCGGCGTCTGAATCTTTGGTCTTCAAAACAATCTTAGCTGCCCTTCTTTGTGCTCGATCTAACTTATCACGTTCTATTTTCCCAATGCTGCTCCAAGCAACATCGCAATAATCCATAACCGGCAGAACAAGAGACTGATAAACTTTATTAGATGCATCGACAGTTAATCGCCTAATACTTTCATTATGCGACCCATTATCCTCTGGTATTTTTCCAATATTTCACTTGTAACGTATTGTAATGATAGTGATGTAATGCCAGCTATCGTATCGTATGTATTTGTTCTGTAAGTAATGTATCTGTATCATAAGTTCCGTAAGCAATTGTACTGTAAACTATGTAAATGCAAGCAATTGTATAGCGAGTAATGTAACTGCATCGTAAGTAATTCAGGTCGTTCTACCGCAATTAGCGATTAACATAAAAAAATAAATATATATATATCGAAAATTCCAATGCGCTTTACATTCATTCGTTTCCTACCAGCCCACGTGAAACGTGTTAACAGTCAGACCATAAATACCGGGGAATATTTCTCCTACTCTTTTCGAACAGTGTCGTGGGTTCTTTTACTACCCCTGCAAGTCAACATGAAAAGGTACAAGAGACAACAACTTTAAGCTGAGATGATCGCGTCCTTTAGCAGGGACGTTAATAACGTTACGGGAAGTCATAATTACGGGGGCACAGGAGTTGCGAAGTTAAAAAAGTTACGGGATTACACAAGTTACAGGGTTCACAAGTTACAGGGTTACACAAGTTACAGGGTTACACAGGTTACAGGGTTACACAAGTTACAGGGTTACACAAGTTACAGGGTTACACAGGTTACAGGGTTATACAAGTTATATGGTTACACAAGTTACAGGGTTACACAGGTTACAGGGTTACACAGGTTACAGGGTCACACAAGTTACAGGGTTACACAGGTTACAGGGTCACACAAGTTACAGGGTTACACAAGTTTCAGGGTTACACAAGTTACAGGGTTACACAGGTTACAGGGTTACACAAGTTACATGGTTACACAAGTTACAGGGTTACACAGGTTACACAAGTTACAGGGTTACACAAGTTACAGGGTTACACAGGTTACAGGGTTACACAAGTTACAGGGTTACACAAGTTACAGGGTTACACAAGTTACAGGGTTACACAAGTTACAGGGTTACACAGGTTACAGGGTTACACAGGTTACAGGGTTACACAGGTTACAGGGTTACACAAGTTACAGGGTTACACAGGTTACAGGGTTACACAGGTTACAGGGTTACACAAGTTACAGGGTTACACAAGTTACAGGGTTACACAGGTTACAGGGTTACACAGGTTACAGGGTTACACAAGTTACATGGTTACACAAGTTACAGGGTTACACAAGTTACAGGGTTACACAAGTTACAGGGTTACACAGGTTACAGGGTTACACAGGTTACACAAGTTACAGGGTTACACAAGTTACAGGGTTACACAGGTTACACAAGTTACAGGGTTACACAAGTTACAGGGTTACACAGGTTACAGGGTTACACAAGTTACAGGGTTACACAAGTTACAGGGTTACACAAGTTACAGGGTTACACAAGTTACAGGGTTACACAGGTTACAGGGTTACACAAGTTACAGGGTTACACAGGTTACAGGGTTACACAGGTTACAGGGTTACACAAGTTACAGGGTTACACAAGTTACAGGGTTACACAGGTTACAGGGTTACACAGGTTACAGGGTTACACAAGTTACAGGGTTACACAGGTTACAGGGTTACACAAGTTACAGGGTTACACAAGTTACAGGGTTACACAGGTTACACAAGTTACAGGGTTATAGAAGTTACAGGGTCACACAAGTTACAGGGTTACACAAGTTACAGGGTTACACAAGTTACATGGTTACACAAGTTACAGGGTTACACAAGTTACAGGGTTACACAAGTTACAAGGTGACACAAGTTACAGGGTTATAGAAGTTACGGGTTTTCACAGTTACGAGGTTACGGAATTTGAGAGGTTACACAAGTTACGGTTACGGAAGATGTCTGGGGACAATATACGTAGTCTTACATAGAGTAGTATAACGTACTTTTTATTATATGGCTGTGTCTCAGAAGGACTGGGAACTACCGAATTCACGAATTTGATTGGCTGAAATCGATATTGACCGCGGTCTAGATTTTCCCATCTAGACCGGCATCTGTAGACCGGCTTTATGGGTCCTTCTCCAGGTACCGGCACAGATGACGTAAAACAAGGCCAGACAATAAAAAACATGTCACTGAATAATTTACACACAATGGTGAAACAATGTGCTACGTCATCTGTGCCGGTACCTGGAGAAAGAACCGGTTTTATTTTGCGTTGAAAAAGTAGCAAACTAAAATACAAATGTTCACCATTTTCTTTTATTTTCGTCTCAATCATTTATGGAAGTGCCAAAAAGCCTGATGACAAAAAAAGTAAAGAAGACGAGCAAATTTCGGCAGCGGGTTTAAGTTGAGCTCATCGCCGTTCGCAAGCAAAATGTCAGCAACCCAGTTACATTAAACGAATTAAAGTTTCCTTCTTTGCCATACATCTTCTTGGTCGTGTTTACAGACCTCACTGCATTCGGTCTGTACTCACGACCTCGGTCAAGATTCTCCCATACAGACCTCCAGCTCGGTTAATAAGAGCTATGTCTTATCGGGACAATATACGTAGTCTTACAACACGTACTACGTTATATTGTTCGCTTAGTGGACCGCTGATACTTAAAAACGAACAGCTGAACAGCTGAACTGGAGAAGTATCTTTTTCGAAAAGAAAAAAGTCAGGACGACAAGCGACGTTTGAGTACCGAGGATAGATTGAAGAAGCTTTAGGTTAAAAAACTGCCCTCAAGTGGGCTCAATAGTGGACTATACAAGAAGGATGGGACATACAATCCAATTGTCATTTGCTCGTGTACAACACACAACACTCTAGACACTGCTAGGATGGCTCATAGGACCAGAGTTAATGCATCAGGAGAAGTAATGGAAAATATCCTTCGTCGATGATTCAACTACTTTAATTATTATTGTTTTGTTAACATTCCAGACATACTGCGCACCAACAAACTCCTGCGTTTCTGCAGGTGAAGACTGCGACAATGACAGCTGTCCAGCATACTTACAACCATGTGAACATGTGGTAACACAAGGACTTGCGTGTGCTTCTTGGCATGATGTCTGTTCAATCTTGGCATCTTCTCCAGGAAATTTCAGTTCTATGATTGACTTAATCAACAGAGAAAGATGCCCTAATGGTGACAATCAGAGCTTCTGCCCTCTGACCTCTACGTGTCATGACCTCGCTGAACCCTGTAATGTGACCGCTGAATATATGGGTACGTACAACATGAGTTACACCCCATGGAGGACTAGCTGCTCTTCTTCAGATTATTATTATTGTCCCTTGTTGACAATGTGTGTACACAGCAACGTCTCCTGCTCCTATGAAGTTCTGTACAATTGGATCTTGTCGGGAGACATGAAAACTGGACCCTATGGAACAGCCTGCAATGTTAATGAGACTTACTGTTATGCAAACAGCAGCTGCATTGCAGAGAATGACAGTTGTACTTTTATGCTGAGTGGAAGCCTTGATGGGATCTGTCAAGAAGGGGAGGAATTCTGTGATACCCGTCTGCAGTGTGTCAATGGAAGTAGTTACAATTCTTCCTGTGTGACTATTACCACACCACTTAATTTCAGCTCCAGTTATGACAATGGAACCGGTTAGTGTTAACAAACAAGATAATAGTGGAACTTAAAAAAATAACAGACAGGCAGAGATGTCAAAATTTTTTACCATAACTGCATTATATTTCCACATGTGAAGATAATTATCATGTTTCTGCAGCAAAGCTCACCTGTTATTTCATTTGGGTTTTTATACTAATCCTAAATCCTCTAATTTGATTGGCTAATCATGTGCATGTGACCGGTCCAGCTTTTTTCGATACGGCCCACAGGCCAGGTTTTTTCCCTGCTGTTGCAATTTCCTATCTCTTTTCTTACTTTAAAAAGAAGATATCCAAAGAAATAAATAAGTTATTTACTGGGCTAGGTCAGTCCGTATAGGAAAAAGCTGTGCCCTTGGTCTTGAGTACCTAGGCCTCAGGACGTACTCAAGACCTTGGACACAGTTTTTTTCCCATTTGGACCTTCTGCCCGGTAAATAACATATATTTATTTGTTTGTTAAGTGTTACAATATTTCATATTGGTGGTTTCTTGAATACTTTGTAGTGTGTTCACCAAGTGGCATAATCGAAATACCGGTAATAATTTCATGTAATAATATCTGTTTTTCTTTGAAGACTCTGTGCTCTGGCAGAAAAACGCAAAGCTGCCAAATTACTTTTTGATAGTCTATAAATGTATATAATATTATATACATACTAAATAAGAATATAAATAAATAAATAAATAAAGCCCAAAAGGTGGGGGCGCGAATGGGACACTCAGACCCATACTGAATATTCTGAATGTTGCCTGTGTTTCATGTATTCTCCAGACTTCACATCTATAATTTTCTTTATTCTTACAAGAACCTTTAATATTGCAAAGAAAACAAAGTATCAAAGTTAACAAACATTGCTTTGGAATTATTTAGCTACACAAGGATAATAATTGGGTCATTTGATTTTGTATTAATGTCGTTGTGTTGACAATTTTATAGGCTGGCTTCCATTTTGTCAAATGGCAAGCTTCACATGTCCCAGGGTATTTGAGGCTGTTTCAGTGTGTTACCCTCTAGTTGTAAACTGCACTGACCTCTTCAGCAGGTTTGTATGCATATTTGTCATTCTTTTCTTAAAATCAAAACCAAAGTAATTATTTACATTGGCAGTCTAAACAGATGCATCCAGTCTCCTGGTGGATGAACCAATCAGATCTCAAAAGCAAAATAGTAGTGTAGAACTGCAGGTCCTGGTGCACCCCTCAAAATCCAATCCACTCCTAAAAACCACCCAAAACCAGTAAAATCCACCAAAATCAAACTCAATCCCAAAATCGGATAAAAAAACCCAAAAATCGAATCAAAAATCCAAAAAATTAGATCAAAAATCCAAAAAATTGGATCAAAAATTCCAAGAACAAAAATCAAAATCCCAAAATTGGATCAAAATCAGCAACTTCAAGCAGATTACACAGAGCAGAATCAAAATCAAAATCCCAAAAATCAGAATCAAAATCCCAAAAATCAAAATCAAAATTCCGAAAAATTAAAATCAAAATCTGATCAAAATTTATCAGAACAACTTTTGAAAACGGCGTGGGCTATGGTTTCTGCTAATTTTCTTATAATATCTAGGGATGGCATATAAACATTCTACCATCGTGCTTTTCTTAACCATTCATTGATCCAACTTACCTGTTGTTGGTATAACTTAACTGTCTCTTATATCATACTAAAAATGATAAACTTTTCAATGTTATATGAATTACATAGTAAAATTAATGAAATGTTGGAACCCAACCATTTCTCCCGGACTGGTTATGGATTAAAAGCAGAAACCACCCTTAATCGGATAAAATTTTGTCTGTCTACTGCTTATACAGGAGAAAGAATAGAGATTCGTATCCCTCGTTTATATAAGGATATGGTTATAGTTCCGAATAGTGTATTTCTTCGATTTAACCGTGTTAGGTCATTAAAAGAATACAGTCGTCAATAATCTCGGTAGAAGTATTGTTAAACGATTGAAAGTCAGTTTTTGTGGTGTATTACTTCAGGACGTTGATCGATATGTTTTATTTATGACATACAACAACTTATTCTTAACCAAAAAGGAAAGACGTGACCGATTAAGACAGGGGATCTCAAACGAAAATAATTATCCGAAGATTACAAACAAACACGAGTAATGAAGATACAACAAAATCAAAAGATATTTTGTTATCTAAAATCCATGGAACAAAATTTTGCATTCCGATAGATCATCCAGTGATCAACGATGGTGGAGTATTTTATCCTTATGCTTTGAGAGATTATTTGAAATTCGAGTTAACTCTAGCACCTGTGAACGATATTGTTTACTATACTAATTCTGTTAAACCACCGGATTATCAATTAACCAATTAGAATACCACACCATTAATAGTGATTATTTATCTAGTGGTGTCAAAAAGGTTTACAAAGATAGGAAACAATATTTTTAAGAAAATATTATTTTATCTAACAGAAAAATCTATTGGGATTGAAGGAGTCGCAAACCGATTGTATTCAAAAGGAGTGGCACTAAGTAACTTCTGGCGTTCAATTCAAAAGCGGTATGATTCCGATAATTTAAGTGAAAGTGATTTTTATTCAGATAAATTTGCATTGTAGATTGATCTAATATCTTATTTTGATAATAATATTCACGGTTCTGGGTGGTCATTAGTGAAAGGAAATGACGGCATTAAGATTAACATCCATAGAAATAAGGCAGGTTTTAAATGGACAGATAACTTGTTATATGTATTTGGTAGCCGATGCTGTAATGGAAATCCAGGATGAATTATTATTATCAATAAAATATTGACTATTCTGGGTTTATTAATTGATAATCTGCTGGTATTTTGCTTGCAATTTGTTGAAAATTTGTTAGGAGATGCTATGAAAATTAGCAGAAACCATAGCCCGCGTGGTTTTCAAAGGTCATTCTAGATCTGATAAATTTTGATCAGATTTTGATTTTGATTTTTGGGATTTAGATTTTGATTCTGCTCTGTGTAATCTGCATGAAGTTGTTGAGTTTTTGTATATCAGATGTTGATCCAATTTTGGGATTTTGATTTTTATTTTTGATCCGATTTTTTGGATTTTTGATCCGATTTTTGTGGTTTTTGATCCGATTGTGGGGTTGAGTTTGATTTTGGTGGATTTTACTGGTTTTGGGTGGTTTTAAGGTGTGGATTGGATTTTAAGGGGTGTGCCAGGACCCGCAGATATAGGCATGTTGTCAATTAACAAAGTGCAGAAAGACACAATGAAGCTTACTGTAGTCAAAATTGGTTCATGTTTTATTTTTGGTTGGTTGAAAAAGTTATGTAAGATTTCTTAGTTAATCAGCTGTGGAAAATCATGAATAAATGTAAAGAAAATAGTTAAAAGAAAAGTACACATTTCAACAAGGTGGATGATCAGACATAGTTTGGTGCTACACTGGTTTAAAATAATAAAATGAATTCAACTTAAAAAGTCACAACTCACCGACCCAACGTTTCAACATTCCTGTCCAGTGTCATCTTCATGGGTGAATATTAGGCTAGGCTATAAAGCAATTAAAAACTATTCAATTTTGATACAATTAATTATAATGATTAGTAAAAAGACTTTCAACAGTTACTTAGAACCCGTTCTGTGAGATAGTAGCTAATTGAGTCTTATACAGTGTAGCTTGGATGGCTGGATATTAAAAATACTGTAGACCTAATATTCTGTAATATAATCATTATTAGCAGTATTGTATTATTTTGTATTCCAGGCCTGACTGCCCTGAACAGATGCAGTTTTGTGGATTAAATGATTCCTGCATACCTCTTCACCAACCATGTTGCCTAATGAATGAGACTTTCTGTTCAGCAAGAAACCACTGTATACAACAAACAGAGCATTGCTGTTCAAACGAGACATATTTCTGCCAATCAAATGATTCCTGCATACCTCTTCACCGACCATGTTGTCCAATGAATGAGACTTTCTGTCCAGCAAGAAATGAATGTATTTCATATGAAGAGCATTGTTGTCCAAATGAGTCACGCTTTTGCCAATCAAATGAGTCCTGCTTACCTCTTCACCAACTATGTTGCCTAGTGAATGAGACTTTCTGTCCAGCAAGAAACCATTGTATACTACAAACAGAGCATTGCTGTTCAAATGAGACATATTTCTGCCAATCAAATGATTCCTGCGTACCTCTTCACCTAACATGTTGTCTAATGAATGAGACTTTCTGTCCAGTAAGAAATGAATGCATTCCATACGAAGAGCATTGTTGTCCAAATGGGTCACACTTCTGCCAATCAAATGATTCCTGCTTACCTCTTTACCAACCATGTTGTCTATTGAATGAGACTTTCTGTCCAGCAAGAAACCAATGTATACTACAAACAGAGCATTGCTGTTCAAACGAGACATATTTCTGCCAATCAAATGATTCATGCATACCTCTTCACCAACTATGTTGTCCAATGAATGAGACTTTCTGTCCAGCAAGAAATGAATGTATTTCATATGAAGAGCATTGTTGTCCAAATGGGTCACACTTCTGCCAATCAAATGAGTCCTGCTTACCTCTTTACCACCTATGTTGCCTAGTGAATGAGACTTTCTGTCCAGCAAGAAACCAATGCATTCTATATGAAGAGAATTCATGTTGTCGAAATGGGTCACGCTTCTGTCAATCAAATGATTCCTGCATACCTCTTCACCAACCATGTTGTCCAATGAATGAGACTTTCTGTCCAGCAAGAAATGAATGTATTCCATATGAAGAGCATTGTTGTCCAAATGGGTCACACTTCTGCCAATCAAATGATTCCTGCTTACCTCTTTACCAACCATGTTGTCTATTGAATGAGACTTTCTGTCCAGCAAGAAACCAATGTATACTACAAACAGAGCATTGCTGTTCAAACGAGACATATTTCTGCCAATCAAATGATTCCTGCATACCTCTTCACCGACCATGTTGTCCAATGAATGAGACTTTCTGTCCAGCAAGAAATGAATGTATTTCATATGAAGAGCATTGTTGTCCAAATGAGTCACGCTTTTGCCAATCAAATGAGTCCTGCTTACCTCTTCACCAACTATGTTGCCTAGTGAATGAGACTTTCTGTCCAGCAAGAAACCATTGTATACTACAAACAGAGCATTGCTGTTCAAATGAGACATATTTCTGCCAATCAAATGATTCCTGCGTACCTCTTCACCTAACATGTTGTCTAATGAATGAGACTTTCTGTCCAGTAAGAAATGAATGCATTCCATACGAAGAGCATTGTTGTCCAAATGGGTCACACTTCTGCCAATCAAATGATTCCTGCTTACCTCTTTACCAACCATGTTGCCTAGTGAATGAGACTTTCTGTCCAGCAAGAAACCAATGTATACTACAAACAGAGCATTGCTGTTTAAACGAGACATATGTCTGCCAATCAAATGATTCCTGCATACCTCTTCACCAACTATGTTGTCCAATGAATGAGACTTTCTGTCCAGCAAGAAATGAATGCATTCCATACGAAGAGCATTGTTGTCCAAATGGGTCACACTTCTGCCAATCAAATTATTCTTGCTTACCTCTTTACCAACCATGTTGTCTATTGAATGAGACTGTCTGTCCAGCAAGAAACCAATGCATTGTATATGAAGAGCATTGTTGTCCAAATGGGTCACGCTTCTGCCAATCAAACAATTCTTGCATACCAACACACATACCTTGCTGCAACATGAATGAAACATTTTGTCCTGCTAGGAATAGCTGTGTACTTGTTACAGAAGACTGCTCTCCACCACCATTGAATGCAAGTATTCCTGCTGCATGGAGGTTTGTCTCTCTTGGTAACATCCAAGGCATTTTTGAGGGAGACAATGATGTTATTGCACTTCAAAGTATTGATATGTTTGGGGTGAACGGATCGTTGGATGTTTACTTGAATTCAAGCTGGCAAACAGTTGATTACCTCTCTCCAGAAAATGCATTTGTGGTGTCACTGAACAATTATATCAGGTATGTGAATGTTCAAAAAATATGTTATTAATTATTTGTCAACTTATAACTATTGACTATGTACATTTTTTCATCCTTAAGTGTAAATAGATGGAACTTGCTTTGTTTCCTATTGGTCCACTGGCTTTCCTGTTATATTTTTGATCATCAGATTGCAATGTTATTCCTCAATGATTTAAGCATTATATGATAGGTTCTGTATAGTGTGGGTACAAATGTAATACATTTTAACTTTCACTCAACAAACTGCCTTTTTTTGTTTTAGGGTATAAACCTTTCTTAATTACCTTACAATAATTATTGACTTTGCAAATTAACAGATACTGCAGCATACATACTGGCAGTAGTCGGTAAGGGTTTCAGTTTTAAATATTTTAACGTGGTCATGAACTACTGTATGCCATTCAATATCTTTCAGATTCATGCCTTTTAATATGTCAGTTTCACATGGTGTTATCCTGGTAAATTACACGGCATATAGTAATACCAGTAATATTGGAAGATATGTCAATGTCTCGTCCATGTCACAAGCTCCTGTTAAAACATTTGTCATATTTGAGTTTCCAAATAAAGTTCTTCCTCAACTGGTCAACAATGGTAGCTTTGTCAGCATAGAGGAAGACAGTCAAGGGAATGAAGGATTTACAGTAGGTTTTTAAATTATATACACAGTTCTAAGTTACAGTGCATGAAGTCTTTATTAATAAGTCACTATGAACCACATTTTTATGAAAATGCCATGAATTTCTAGTGGAAATCCCATGAAAACCTGTTCATGGCCCATGAAACATGCAAAACCAGTTTTCATGGCCTTATTTGAGGCCATGAATTTTCCATGAAATATTGGACTCTATATTTCATGGCCCAAGAATTTCATAGGGTGATATTTTTCATGACCCATGAAAGTCCTTAATGGGTCATGAATTTCCCATGATACGCACAAAAGGGAATTTCATGGCCCATGAAATATGTAACAAGACAATTTCATGGGCCATGAAATTCATGAGAAGACTATTTCATGGGTCATGAAAATGAATGTTTCGAAAGTTACTGACTTCATGGGTCATGAAACTCCTCCAAATGTATTTAATGGCCATTAATTTTTTTCATGACCCATGAAACATGATATTAAATTGTTGCCACTGAACATCGAGAAACTATCAGATATCATTAAATATACCATGAATTAATGTTATTTTACTGAAAACCCAACAACAGCACTTTGTGGTTTCAAATCATAAGGAATAAAGTAAAGTGCCTCACCAAAAGAAGCTTAAAAGTTAATGAAAATAAGAAATGTAGAAAGGCAAGTATAATACAATGTATATTTAAAAAAGTTATATTTAAATACTGGATATCTGTATACTGGACAGTATATGAATTTTTTAGTTTGCTAGTGCAGATTTTTGTACAGCTGAAAAAGGAAGCATTTACAAATGCTTTTTTTCCACTCGATCCCCTTCAGCAGAAACTTCCAAGCCTCTACAGTATAGGAATCTGTTTGCTGCCAACATCTCTTGCTCAATTGGAACTTCATTTTTAGAAGTACCAAGAACAAATGCTTGTTGTTTATCACTGTAGAACTATATTAAAGTATACTAAGTATACTATTTATTAGACAGTCACTGTTCTGACCTCGCTAGCTTAGTTTCTTAAAGTATACTTAAAATATACTTCAATCAAGCCAGCAGAGTCAGGAAAGTGATCTATCCAAGTAATATTTCGTATTAAGTCCAACATAAAAAAAACTAAATATTCTTCAGTTAAAAACGTTTGCCTGCAGACTCTTGATGTGTAATTTTGTAAAAGGGAAAAACGGAAATGGACATTGAATGATAATACATGTTCATCAGAATCAATCATTGTTGAATCTGCAGTGTTTCATAATGTAACAGCCCAGTTTGGTTTCTTAAAGAATTTCATTGTCTAAGGGTCCTTTTTCCATTATGTGTATTGCTGCAGTCTGCGTCAGCTCAGGCTGGAGTTCATAATTTTTTCTCCACTAGGTCGATCGCTAACAAAATTTAGGCATCGAGCGACTCGAAGCTGATATTCTAAACAGGTCGCTTGTACTCACTTTATAAACTTGGGAGACCAATAGAGCACTTAAAGAAACCCGTCTTTCCGTAAATCCTATAACCTGAAGAATTATTTAGACTAGGATGGTCCGTTCTGAAGCAAGAGCTAACACCCGCTCGCGGCCACTCGTCCGCCATATTGATAAGATTCCCGTCAAGGCCCTGGAACGAGATGCATGTCTGCTAAACCAATCAGAACACGCAAATGCTCATGTGACTTCCGGTCTACGGCAAGCTCAAGCGGTTGAATTTGAAAATTGCGATCGGTTATTGACCATGCAGTCCGCGCTTGTGACTCAAGGGACGACATAATCTTGCACGTATGGTACGTGGATTAAATCAAACGTTTTCAATGGCTTGATGAAAAGCAAAGCCGTATAAATTAACAAGTATTTTGAAAAAACACGATCAAGATTTATCTGGGAATCATTCAAAAGCGTGCAATTGGTGGTGAGTACGACAAAGCCATCGTTTACTTCACTCACACCTACTATATACACGGCAGTTTTAATTTAACTTTAAATACACTTGGAAGGGGCTATATGCTGGTTCCAATGAACACAATGGACTCTTTTGTTATTCATCAGTATGTAAATAAGTGGACGGGTGTTCTGAAATCTAGCCGAACTTAAGTAATCATATCATGACACAGTGAAAGTAACATGAACTCGGGCGCTGCTTCGATTCATAACTGCATATTAATTTGTGTGTTAAGAATATTTCGAAACGCTGGCTTATTTTGGCTTACAAATTAAGCACCCTATTTGATTTTCCTTTAGTTTTTAAAGTAGATTCTGGTTTATAAATAGCAGAAACTGGAACAAAAGATATCACACACAAGGAATTAGTACAAATTTTAAATTTTTGTAGCAGGAACTTAAAATTTTTTGAGTCAGAATTTCGGTTTTGAATTTGATTTGGTTATGAGTATAGCTAGATGCCCTCCCAGCTGTTCGTCGTTGGGGAAAGTAATATATTTCAAGGAACAGGACCACGAGCAATTAATGCTGTAGACCTAATTATAAACATTCTGCAAAGCTTACAACCTTATAAACTATATGACTGAGTTGTCCTTTCAACCAACACCACATGTAGAGTCGGAAGAGTCCAACAATTTCTCTGATTTAAATGAAAATGTTGATGAATATGAAGATGCGGATTTATAAGCCAAGTTGTCACAAAATATTATTTTAAAAATTAGATCTGGCCATTTAATGTTCTAGAGTTAATATAAGAATCTTTTGAAAGTAAGTCTGTTAAATATGATTAAGTCTAATTATACTAGCAATATAAATGCTAAACTGTTTTAAGTATTTGTATTCTGGTTGATGGCTGAAAAATTGTGGGAACCTTTCTGATGGGAAGAAATTGTGGGTAAGGTAGCTATAGGATGTGTGATATATTTTCTATACCATCCCACTTAAGTTTAGACATGTTCCAAAGCTGCATGGAACTGGGATTTAGGGGTTATTAAAAAACTCAATGAAATGGATCCTGTTTGGGTCACAAACAAGTACATGAGTCCCCAAGTGAGATTTGTGAGATTGATCCCACTTGGGATCTCACCTGGTACAAACCTGGGGTCCCAGGTGGGATTAGTGGGATCCCACCTGGGACAAACGTAGGTTGCTAGGTGGGATTGGCGGGATTTTGTGTGGAACGAAGTTGGGATCCCGGGTGGGATTGGTAGGATCCCACCTGGGATTCAAGGTGGGATCCCATGCGGGAGGTTCCAAAATCCCGGTTGGGATCCCAGGCGGGATTGGCGGGATCCCGCCTGGCTATTTTACCTGGGTGAAATATGGCAACTAGATACAGGTGATACATTCATATTTCTAGAAGTTTAATGGCATATTCATGGTATCTATGTTCTTTTACATACCCATGAAAAACACACAAGATTTATTTTAAGGGGATTTTCATGGTTCTCCTTGAAATTTGTCCACCCCATGAAAATCCTGAAAGCCCAATGGGGCATAAGCAGTTAAAATGCTGTGAAAACACCATGAAAAGATCCAAAAATTTTCATGGTCAATGAATATTTCCATATTCACAGGGTATTCATGGGCCATGAAAATCATGGACCCATTAAAAACTGATGAAATTCGAAACCATGAAAAACCAGGTTTTATTTTCATGGCCTAATATATTCACCATTACAAACCCATGAAATTTTGGACCTTGCAGCAGAAAACTTTCATGGTATTTTCAAGAGTATTTAATGAGTTTTTTTCATAATGTAAGAGATTTCATGGGCCATGAATATGGAAATATTCACAGGATTTTCATGCCTTTTTTAATGCTTTTTTCATACTTTTTTCATGCCATCAATCCCATGAAAAAAGCCATGAAAAATCCCATGAAAATCCTTTGAAAAGGTCATGAATTTACCATGAAATAATTAATGGCATTTTCATGGGTTTTGAGTTCATAGTGTAGCTAGTAGTCTAGCATGGTCATGCATGTCAAAAAATTGCTGACATTAGATTTTTTAATGCTTAATGATAAGTGGTGTTATGGCAGAATTTGGTTCTCCACCATAGCTGAGATGTGTTGAAGCTCAGAAATTAAGTAATTATGTACACAAGACAAGATCTATCTATATTTATATCGGTTATCTGCTCTACATGTACATTAATTTTTTTGTATAGGACCATATCCCCTTGTTTGTCCCTATTGCAGACTTTGTTTTGAAAGTCACTTTGTTTTGAAAATCACTAATTTAAAGAGTTGTATGAAATCAAGTATTTGATTTTTTGACTGTTGGTAATTTGCTCTCAACAGCCATCAAGTATATTTGAAGATATTTCACATGAAGTACCAACAGGTAATGAAAGTATTCCTGAAAGAGTTAAAGCAAAGTTGGACCCGGAGATTCTAGATGTCTATTATGAAGTGCTTTCAGAGATCCAGCAATCCAACCCTGCTTATCTGTTTATTGACAGAGACTCTGACAGCTCCGTAAAAGGTGGGTGGGTAAAACTGCCAAGTTAACTTTAGTTGCCAATTGTGTCTTTTTTCTTTTTGTACTGACTGTCAGTGAATTGATGTGCATCTACCATAATTATATTGCAGAGTTTAACTAAAAAGTTAACAAATCTCAATGTACAGGTTAAAAAACTTTTAATTTTCTTAATTAGTTTTGCTGAACATTAGGGAAATTTGATGGAACAAACGTTTGGCATTAAAGAGAAAAGTACATGTAGTCCTGAATATCACCAGCTGTTGTTTCAATAAATCAGTTGTTAACATTATGTCATATCTAGCTCCAGCTACATGACATTGTATAATTATTATTAATACAACTTTAAGGTAGATATGCAGTCAAGTACATGTATTTTTCACATACAGCAATGATATAATTTCTACTGCCCAGCACATCTTGAATGTTGGGGTTCACAAGCTAAACAATGATTTATGATCATTTTGGTTAACAGGAAAATGGCAGTTCAGAAGCATGTCTGGATCAGTGTGGTTAGATGCCAGTCCATCTCTCAGTGACTCATCCACATATATTTTTGGAGAGTATGAAAGAGTAAGATTTAATCCAGCTTTAAATTTCTTTGGGAATTTGTCATATGAAGTTGTTGGAGCACTGAAGCAGTCAATTGATGATCCTGAAGCACTGGTTTGTTTGGATGTATTTCCACTAGGCTATCAACAGATCTTCAGAGTTCTAAAGAAAAAGGTAATTGGCATATTATTTCCACATCCATGTTCCTTTCACAGAGTGCTATTTCCACTGGAAATTCCAGTTTAGGGACATCATTATATTTTTATGGTTTGGTGGGGGGAGGAATTAAGTGAAGTAGGGGGAGTGCAGGCAAATCATTGTAACAACAAACAAGTACTAATACTTCTGACGGTGGCTTATAGGGCACGTTTCCAGGAATTACCTTTGACATGTCCTGGCCTGCTGATAGAACACCTGATATAAGGCTCCTTGCCAAAGCACATTGTAATCTTGTGAAAGACGATTTGGATCCTACAGAAAGCAATGTTCGTGATATACTTCAGGCAATAGTAGATGAAAACGAGGATGTTACCGAAGCAGCTATGAGTAGAGCATACAACATATTCCAGCAAATATATAATACAAGTAAGACAATTTGATTTTTCTGAGAACCAGTGAAGAGTAATTAAATTATAATTATTAATTACGGTGTAATTCCCCTGGAAGAGAAAAAGTGTGGTTGAGTAATAGTTATTATTGTTTTTCTCTCAGAATCAATCATTGCATTAGATTTCAGATTATATTTCATTTGTGACAACAGAACTCACTGACAGTGCTGCTTCTCTTTTCAGAAGTACTAATAGGAGATCATGTACTTGGCCATAAACAGATAGAACTCAATTGAAACCAGTTTCATTTATTCCATCTGGCAAATCCATTCAAGAAATTTCATCTACGTATGAGTATCATTGGCTAGGTTAGAAGAAATAATGTATACAATGACAGATCTAAGCAAAAGTGACTAAATAAACAATCAACTAGTTAACATGCCAACATTATGCGTAGGTTTGACCCCAAAAAATGCATCCAAAAAAACAACCTTCACCAGTTCAAGGAGCAGTTGTGGTACTAAAATTAGGACTATCAATCTCTGGTCAGAAATTTAATGCCTGCAAAACATTTGTACATGATGTGGCGACAGCTTTTTATGTGTTTCACCATTTCTATAGTACAGGTGCTTGCTATAATCAATCAAAAAGTAGCATCAGTGTCCTGTCTTTTCAAATGGTGACACTATTGCACACCTTGGCATCTTAATTGCTGTGATTTAATGAAAACCGCTGATTTTTTATACCCTTCATGGTACTGTACTTTACTTTTGACTTACTTATTCAATCTGCTTAATTTCTGAAATCAAACTACACTCATTGAGAACAAACTGTATTATCATAAAAATCAATAGGAGTATTAATTTAAATCTTTGTTTGAGGATGTGGTACATGTAATAATGTTTTGTTTACTTTAAGGTTTGTCACCGGAGGAAAGAATGAACAGCCCTGTATGTACCATTTTTTTTTTCTTTTTTAGACTTCGGGTGGAGTTTTTTCCTTGACCTGTTCTGGCAACCATGTTAAATGTATCATTTCATGATAAAGATAATTTATTAGTAACAGTATACAGTAATTACTAATAGCAATAATTATAATAATTTATTTTCTTAAATCTTATCTTTTTTATATAGTTTTATTGTTTGGTCAAGATGGCTGAATATTTTCTTGGATAAGGACGATAAACCTTAATTAGGTCCTGTCTCACAGTACAGGTGTGGGATGTTAAAGAACCCAAACACTGTCCAGAAAGAGTAGGGGACATAGTCCCCAGTGTGATGGTCTATCACTTATTCTGTTATGGGGTCACCTGTGTGTCCTACTATTCACTCTGATAAGATTGTGAACTATGTGGCTGCAATTTGAACCTTAAGAAGCAGTCTGGCAAAGTCCCCCACAAAAGCGTTGTAAAGCGCTTTGAGCCTTAATTGGGATAAAGTGCTACATAAGTCCCTATTTATTATTATTATTATTATTATTATTATTATTATATTGGCCTCCTTTTTTGCATTTTGTTGACCTCATCTACATCTTTGTCTACAAAAACGCAACAAAATAGCTTGACCAATGTGCAGCCATCTTGAAATCACACTTGGTCAGTGACACATATTGCCAACTACTACTGAAATTCAATGGTCTACATGTACCAGTTCAGTAATAGTAGCAGTGTGCTGTGAAGTTACAAGCTTGAAACTGCTTAACTTACATTCCTATCTCATGTTTAAATGCAGCAGCATCGAAGATACATTTTGTCAATAGAGGATGTGGATGATGTTGGTGAAACATTGGGGCTGGTTGTAATTGATTCAAGAAACATGTCCTTCCTTGTGGAGGTGACACCAGTGAATGATCCACCAGACTTGGAAATTGTCAAGACATTTTTGGATCCAGTTCCATTTAACTTTACATCATACCCTGGGAATGGTACACTGGTGGCAGACCTTCTTGCTTGTGGAGTAGCTGGGGAAGCTCTAGTTCAAGACGTAGACTCTGCTTGTTCAGCGCTTGGGCTTTCTGTGTTTAACGCTGGAAATAGTTCGCTTGGTATATGGGAATACAAGATGAATGAGACCTCTTCTTGGGATAGCTTTAACATAAGTGACAATATTGATGCTGTGCTTCTTCCTCCATATGCAAGGTCAGTTTCTTTTGATAGACTCAAATTAGAGGGTCCTGAAGAAGGGGGAGGGGTACCAATCCCGTTTTACAGCCCCCTTTTTTTTTGGAAATCCCACTTCCTGGTGCTCAAATGCTCTTCACCATTACAGAATTCGGAAAAAAGTTTCCAGTCCTAGTGACTTAAATCCCATTTTTCCTGGACAAAACCCAGCCAATCTCAAAATATTCTCATTTTACCCTTCAAGACCCTCAAATTAATTATGCATTTAAACATACAGGTGTTGATAGTAATAATCATGATTATAATATAATGTAATACTATTTAACTCTAACAGGGATGAACCAGGTGCATGTAGAGGTTGTTGTGGTACCAGTGGTTAATTTTGAGGCTTTATGTACAGTTAGCAAACTGCTAGTGACTAACTAAAAGAAAGGGAATAAACAACCTTTGTATCAGTGGAAAGCAAATAGTCTTTTGTTAATTAGACGGTCATTGGTTCTGTATAGTTATGAGGGAGTTTACCATTTGTCTTGTGGTAAATAGTTTATGCATATGTTGCAGTTAATTTTTGTTTTCAGTTAATTTTTATTTTGAACTAGATAGTTTTTTTTAACTAGGTGATATTTCTTTAACTAGGTGATATTTTTTTTTAACTAGGTGACATTTTTTTAACTAGGTGACATTTTTTTAAAAAAATACAGGTCACAGGTCATTGTTTTACCAATACAGAAATTATCCTAAACATTCATTAAAGCCAACCTTGGGACTTATCAGACCTAACGTTAAAAAAAAACTATCTAGTTCAAAATAAAAATTGACTGAAAACAAAAATTAACTGCAACACATACATGTATCATCACAACTCTACTACTCAGTTCATGGCATTTAAAGTGTTAACTTTAAAGTTTGTTAGTGCAAACTAGAGTATAATTATGTTTCTTTTTTCTAGGATCCGGTTTCATCTTCACTCTATAGATGTGTTTTGGAGCCGTAGTGAGGCCCTAGAGAGTACTTTTATGGCAGCTGCCATATGGGATCAAGCAAATCATCGATCACCAGGAAGCCATCTTAGAACTAATTTAGAGGATGATCCAGAAAGATCACTTAGTGAAAAGATATTAACTATATTAATTCTTCGAAAAGGCTGTGATGGACAAACTGATTTTCCTGCCCGAGTGGACAGCTGTGGTGTATGCCGAGGGACGGATGCTTGCGTTGGATGTGATAAAGTCCCATTCTCTAATGCTACCTACAGTACGTTCTTACAAAATTCTCATCACTTTTTTCTGAGTTGGTTTTCAAAACAGTCTAATCATGTCACTTGAGTATTATTGTTTCCATTTTCCCACAAGGAAGCATTTCATCCTGCCAAGAAGCCTGCCCTTACCAAACCAAGTTATATGGGCTATATGTGGCCCAAGCAAAGGAATGATATGGCATGACCTTTGGCCTTGCTATGGGCAATATATGGATTTTGTATGGGCTATTGCTTTCCATATCAAACCCATAGATGTCACTGTCTTTTTAATGATTTAACTCAATTGTCTTTTATTATGGGATTTCTACGTATTTTGCATTGCCCCATACATTTCCCATAGCATCCACTATGGGAATGGTATGACTTAGCTCCATATCAAAACTGAGACCCACCACTATCGGACTGCCAGATATTTCGCAGCCTTGCACCATACCATTCCCATATCATCGAAGCGTTCTGCTGCTGATATGGTATTGCTATAGGTTGCAGCCTAGCACCATAACATTCCCATAATTTATCATCCAAGTGTACTGCTGCTGATATGGGATTGCTATTGGTTGCAGACTAGCACCATACCATTCCCATATCATCCAAGCGTATTGCTGCTGATATGGGATTGCTATATGTTGCAGCCTTGCACCATACCATTCCCATATCATCGAAGCGTTCTGCTGCTGATATGGGATTGCTATAGGTTGCAGCCTAGCACCATACCTGTTACCATTCCCATATCATCCAAGCGTACTGCTGGTGATATGGTATTGCTACAGGTTGCAGCCTAGCACCGTACCATTCCCATATCATCCAAGTGTACTGCTGCTGATATGGGATTATATGATTGGTTTTAATTACATTGCATGCATGCTGGGCACCTGCCATTTATCAGTTACCGTTATCTTAAAAGCCCTCACCTACAAGGTCCATTACTTAAGTCATATTCGTCATGATGAATTTTATTACCTGTAATTATGGTCCTATATGAACATAATGGGTTCCATTTAAGAATGTCTCCCCATTGTTTTTATTTGAATCACAGATTTATGTGGCCATTGTGTTGGGGGTACAACTGGCAGAAACCAGACTTATGGCATAGACTGTGCTGGTCAGTGTGGAAGTGCTAATTATATTGGACTCTGTGGAGCTTGTCAGAGTCAGGATCCTGATGAATTTGTTAATTTAACTGACTGCTCTGGAACCTGTGATGGTAATGCCACATTGAACAGGTAGGTTGGCTGACTTTGTTTTCTATTTCAGGATTGCAACAACTGTTTATTTCAATGACATAAATTTTCACTTTCAATAGTTCTTCTAAAAGAAAAAAAAATAGATAAAATTAGTTAATTCTTGTTTTTTTTTCCTTTTCTCACTGTCTGTTTAATTTGCTTGAGTATGTATACAGTACATAAAATATACTGATGATTTTTTATATGGAGCTCTATAGCTTTTTTGTCACTTCTGCATGTGAGAGGGTTTTTCTTTTCATTGCTAGTGGTGATGAATATGCACCTTCTCTTTCCATCATAAAAAAAGATAAACCTTCCTGAGTTTATAATGTCATTGCATTATAAAGCAAGCAGATAAGGTGAATAAGGAAATTATCATGACAAAAGTATTGAATTGGATTCAACACCAAATTCACAAATTATACAGAAATATGAATTTATCTTATGTAAGAAAGGATAGGTACATGTAAAGGTGAACATGAGTCTTAAAGCCCACATGGCCAGAACTTACGTACCCAAGTTTTATTAGCATGAAGCACCTGGGAGTATTGGTTTTCGATGTTATGCTAGTTCAACTCAATGTTACCCCCAGCATTATATTGCCGGCAACCATTTATACACCTGGGTGGAAAGAGACAGTGTGAAGTTTCTTGTCTTAGAAAACAACAGCATGACATCACCTGGGCTCAAACTTTGGGACCTCATATTTAGAATTCTAACACACTAACCACTACACTACTGTGTCTCCATGTAAGAAAGGGTGCAGACTGTAAATGAACAGTATAGTGCTGATGACAGTAAAAGGTTTAGCAAGAAACATGAAATCAATACAGCTAGCTTATAACAAAACCAGGTACTATGGTAGAAGCTAACTGTATTCAACTGTGTCCAAATTGTGATGATGATTTCTGCCCAGGTTATTGGAATATCTGTCACATTTATGAATAGGAGCTTAATTGCCACTTGCTCTGATGGAGTTCTGTGTTGCCTGTAGGCAGAGCCTCAAATCCCACATAGTTATATCTACCAGTCATAGTGGAGATAATGCACATGCAGTAAATAACACTGAGAGTTATTTGAAGTAGTACTTCCTTTTCAGGTAAAGAACTGGCCAGATTATGTATTGCTGGCCCAACTGGCATGATCCCACTTGAGAATTGATATCATTCATATATTCTTCTTATCTCCTGCAGGTGTGGATTTTGCATTGGTGGTAATACTGGTCTGGACTTAACACATGGAGAGGATGCATGTGGTATATGTGGAGGAGACAACTCCTCATGTCTGGACTGTGAAGATGTCCCAAATGGTGGTAAAGCTGTTGACTTCTGTGGTATGTGCCTGGATCCAGATGATCCCAACTTTGACAGTTCCTGTGTTAAACTGGTCAATTTTGCACCTGTTAGTGAAGATGTTGATGGCAACACAGTCATAACTGTCAGAGGAGCTGGGTTTAAAAACCGAACATCTGCAGATTGTAGATTTCTGAACTCTTCTGGAGCAGAGTAAGTTTGGTTGCCACCTTTATTTGCACATGTTGGCATTTCATTCACACACTTACTTTTAACTGGGTTATAATTAGCGTAAACTTTACATGTGTCAGTTATTTATTAAGTTAGTTAAATATACAATCATATTTTTCCATTTTAATTTGAATAAATTGCATGTACCTGTATCCAACAAAATAATCTTCATTAGTATTCTTAAGTGTTCTCTTTATTCTTAATAAATGTCCTTGTTGAGTTCCATGTTACACAAGTAATGCTTCTTTTGAAACTCAATCACTTTGCATGAAGGATAACCTAAACCAACAGAGAAATACTTACTTATATATCACATACGGTAAATGTATAAAAGGATACCCCTTTGATGTAGCATGAAGACTGATTTCCTGATGGCTTTACGTTTTTGATTAACATTTTCCGAAATTTCCAGATTCCACTTTGATTCTGAACTGAAAGCAAGTGACTTGGAGATAACAGTGACATCATCTTTACTGCCTGTTGGAGTGTACAGCATTGAGTGTCAGTTTGATGGAACAGGAGCCTGGATTGAAGTTGAAAACAAAACATTCACAGTGTACAACCGGTCAGCTATTCTCCTGACAAGCATTACTCCTAATGAAACACAGATTTCCAGTTCTGGTTCCTCTTTTAATGCTACACTCTCTGGAGCTGAATTTCATGACACTGGTTTTTTAAAGGCTGTGTTGTCCAGTCATGATAGTGTGGGTGAAATACAAGTTCAAGCTTTCTATGACAGCCCCTCTGAAGTCCATGTTTTACTTCCGTTGAGGGAATACTCATCTCTTTGGGATGTTGGTCTGTTATTTGGGACGAACGACCTGCGTACAAATTCAACAGTCAGTTTCTTGTACTATGAAGTTCAGCCTCAAGCACTGTCAATACAATTCCAGAGCAATCCTAATAAACTTCTTTTAACTTTGGACAGTGCAGCAAGAGGCCAGAAGGAGAAATACACCTGCAAAGACATCTTTCATTCCATACAAATCTTTGGAACAGATCCTGCTTGCGTGCCAAGAGGGAGCACTGAAGTGATTGTTAGTCTTGGCAGGGGTGCAACTGTTAATGTGAATGACTATGTAAACTTCACAAATGGCAGTTTGATAGCTGCATTTGAAAGGTACACAAAGATCATACCTGGCTACACAACTCTTCAAGTGGAGTCTCCTTCTAATCCACCCAAGCCGATTGGTACTGTTTTTGGTCAAACTGAAATTGGTGAGTTAGTAATCAAGGCTCAAGTGTTTGTATCTTATAGATGTAAGATTGGTGCATTATTAGCTTACTATTGTGCCGCCACATAATTTTTTCTAATGTGCATTATTTAAACAATAGAGTGTTTCTGTCGAGGAACTATGAGAAGCGAAGCTTCGAGGGCAAATATGCTAGTTTTAAGAACATCAAATTTCCAAGGGGCAACTATCGGATCGATAGCTCCTCGACAGAAACACTCTATTGTCTTTATTGTTCACCACTAAATTTTCTTCCGCGTGCCAGTTGAAAAACAGTCAAAACCCACTAAATGCAGATCAATGAAATATTTATCCATATGCACAGCCTGAAATTTCAATAATTCGCAACGTACATTGCCTAAAAAATACGGTATAACTGTCAGAAGATTCACATTTTCACGGACGGGCACTATCCATCCGGGTATTTTCCTCGGAAGGGCACTATGAGCTGATAGTGTGTCTCCGCGGACGAACACTATCGCGTCACGTGCTCAATTTAAACCAATACGAATCGGAGAAAATTTAGTGGTGAACTATAATATTATATAGATAGGACCCTGCACGCGCTCTGATTGATCAAAAACCCATGTTTTATCACAGTCTTAAACATAGAAAAAGCATGTTTTACTGTTTTTTGCCACATTTATACCTCGGCTAGACTTCAGAATACCCGTCCACTAATTTACATACTGATGAATAACAAAAGAGTCCATTGTGATATACCTCGTTCTTCAAAAGCCCCCGACACATGTAAATGAAGTGGACGGGTATTCTGAAGTTGCTCCTATACCTCAAATCAACATTTTTGTTAGAGATGGCTAAAAACATTTTCTCTGAAGAAATTCTTGATGGAGTTCTCTGCGAATCAGCGCAAAGTTTTGAAACTGAGATTAATATAACAAATAAAGAAGAAGTGAAAACAGTCAAGAAGTTGGTATTAAATGGTGTCGGTTTGTCGATCTGTGTGCTTTGTTGTTTATGTTTCTGCTTGCGACATGAAGAATCCATTCTGTAAAGCAAATGAAGAAGCCTAAGCCATGTATTACACTGTGATAAAACAAGACAGGTATTTGAGAACACGAGTGAAATGTAAGAAAACTTGAGCCACAGGCGAGTGTTTTCTACATATTCCATACACCTCAAAAGTGTTTTCTGCATAAATACACCACAAAAGTAACATTTCTCACAGTGTACTATATGGCTTAGACTTCTTAAAATATTTGTTAAATAATTGTCATTTTTGTGGTGTATGGAATATGTATGGCATCGAAATAAGTTAAAGATGTCCTGTCTGTTCCTTCTTTGGCCTCTTTAGGGCCATGTGCAAGTTTGGAAATCTTAGCTGAGTTTTCCAATGGTGGAGGCCGTGACCTGACTTATGACTGGTACGTGGAGCACAATTCGGGCAACCTAGATGGTAGTACTGTTGAGGACATGGAAGCTCTTAATAGCTCTCTCGCCAATGAAACCTCATATTTTGTGACAATTAAGAGTGAGTTTATCACGTCGCTGAATGTTCCCTATGTGATTGTGGTTCAAGCTACAAATTTCTTAGGTGAAAGTGGGCTAGCATCCTTAAGAGTAACACGGAAACAAGAAGAAGTACCAGAAGTCAAGCTAAATTCTGCAGGTGGCAAGATCAGTGCTTCTGAAAGTCTATGGATAAGAGGTTGGTGCAACAAACAACAAACAGACTGGTTTATTAAAAGTTACATCGCAGTTAAAAATTACTGAACCACGTAACTCTTACAGAACAATAATAATTAAAAAATATTACAGCGATATATCACTCCATTAAATTTAAATCTCAATACAAAATATATGAAATGTGAAAATACAGTTTAAGGCCAGGGGTGAGCTTTTAATAATAAAAGACTCTGCAAATGTCTTAGTTCTAGCGTGTGGACCTGTGAACTTCCTAAGTACCGGTAGTCTTGGGGTTATGGTCATATGGTTGGCTGCATGTATTTGAGCAGCAAATTATGGAGCTTGTTATTCTCGTTCTTACGTGTAGACTGAAAAAGCTGTTTTGTGATTGCTTCCTGGTGATCACAAAAAGGAGTAGCTTAAATCAAAAGATTTGTTTTCAATAAATGATAGGCATAATTTCATACATGTATGTGTACAGGAACAAGTGTTGTGGAGGAAAATGCAACAATATACAAACGTAAATGAGCTAATAACCAACTCAGTACTTAATGCGCCTTGTTGGCTATTAGCTCATATACGATGCAATTTCGTGGAATAATTGTTTTATTATATCTCGTAACTCGAGAAATTGAATCTAGTTTGCTCAACAAGAATTGACTTTGTTGTTGTTTGTCAACAGAGACTTGTCTAGCTGATGTGTAAAAAAGTTTCAAACACAAGTTAGGCTCATTCTTAAACATCTCTTTAATGTACCTGTCAATTTTTTTTCGAGTCAGCAAACCAGTCTGAGAATTGAAAGTGGAAAAAGTAGGCAGAAGTAAAAAAAGAAAAAAAATTTAGTTTACGGGTTCCACGGAAGAGTGTCACTTGAGTTTGTAATAAACAAGTAAAGTTGTGCCAATTTCCCTTTATAATTTGCTCACTTACCGCCAAATAATTTCATCCCATATTTATTTGCTTCGGTAGTATTTTTTGGTATATTCGTTTAAAGCAAGACTTCGCTTTCTCCCTGTCTAATTCAAGAAATCTTTCCTCCACGATGGCCTTATGGGATACCTTAGAATTGATAGCCTGTGAGTAGGGAACCAATCAGAGTATGCAGTTGCTCATATACTGGGGTTGCAGATATAATAATTTTATTATTCTACTGTACATGCATGTGGTGTATGTATTGTGATCTTTCTTTCTAATAAACAGCACAGGCAAACCTGGCAGGATGTGATAATTCCACCTCAACTGCTTTCAATTTTGAGTGGACAGTTTATGATTCTAGTGGTGATCCTGTGGATGTTGGCAGTGACACAGTCGTAGACAAACCACACCTTTTTTTAAAACCTAACACGCTTGCAGGTGGAGAGGTCAGTACAATCCGAAAATCCTATTTTTATGAGGGAGGGGAGTATGTGTATCTTCACATTCTCTTTACCCTTCCCTGTTTGAGGCATATAAATCAAGTTCCCCTGTACCCATCAAAATCATAATTGTTACAATATTATTCTCTTAGGATGTAAAATTGATTGATGCTCACTGGCTGGTTACTGTTCTCTGCATTAACCCATTTTCTCCACATAACTGCAGCCAAAACAAGCTACATGTATATCATCATCATCTGTCCTCATCAATGTTATACAGTTGTGTTAATGGTTTGAACCATGCATTATGAGAAAGTGGTGGATTTGGCACAGAGAACGTTCATTGGATTGATTGAAAGGCCAGGATGAAGTGGCAAGGAAGGTCACAACAATTGCCATGAGCCAAATTAAACCACAGCTAATTTCTCATGGACTCCATTTTTACATGGTTTTAATTCTTTGCTTTTCAGGCCTCCCTATGTTTCACCTTTTTTCGTACTTGAAATTAATTTAATTGTATACTGCATTATACAGTAAAAATTAGGAAGAAATTAACTAGTCCATAGTTAACGTCATATAACACCTACCATACTTGAGTGGGAAAATGGTACCTTGATAAAAATTTTACCAGCAAACATTAATGAGCCTTCACAATTTGATGCCATGAGATCTATGTGTCTGTGCATTCAAATCGTATAGAAGAGGCTTTTAAGAAGGAATCTAAAATTGTATGCAATCCAGATGTTCAAGTTGATAATAAACATTGATTGCACCCAGCAACGTTGTAATATTAAGTGTATAATTAAATTTATTTTATTGTACATGCAGTTAAATATACAGACAAAACCTTCTTTAATTTTTCACATACATATGATGGGTTTCTTTCAACTAACCCTCGTTGTAAAAACCTGTTATGTTCATGAGTGATGCAGAACATAGAAATCAAAGAAGACAAAACAATAGAGACTAGGAAAATAATAGTAAAAAAAAAAAACAAAGAAAAACTGCATAGGATTTTACACCGAGGTAAACCCTTTCTTTATTTTTTCAGAACTACACTGTGACAGTCTTAGTAGCTGCCAAAAGAGATCCTGGTATACGAGCTCGGAAGGCGGTTCCTTATGAGGTTGAAAAAAGCAGCCTTGTGTTGGTTCTAGGTGAGAATAAAACATTAATGGTCTGTATATGGTCTTTCATATATTCATTTGCATCAATAAAACATTAAAATGTTATTTTTGATTTGCCATATATTCTTTAGACTAGCCCTTGAAAACACCAAATGAGCCTACATAACAGTCACGCACACTAACCAGTTGACCCTAGCGCATGAAGACAACCAGCAGTAAGTGGTCAAAACATTGCGGTACATTCATGTATCAAGGTGACTATGGCAGGAGATGAACAATTGAGTTTATATTACAACTACATTTACATCACCCATGATGAATGCATATAATATATTTCATAACTCCAAATGAGTAACTCACATTTTTTTACCGTCTCTTCTGCAATAAATCTGCTTAATGCATTTCATGACTCACAGCTTTTAAATGGCCTTGGTCATTTGCTTTTTAAATTGACTTTTTTCTTTCAGCTGGTGAATCCATTGACGTTGGAATAGAGGTCATGCTAACATTAGATGCCAGCTTGTCACAGGATCCTGATGATCCCTTGGATGAGACAGAGCAGAGTTTCTTTTTGTGGGAGTGCAAACTAGCCATTGATAGTACTCCCTGCTTTGAGACCCTTCCAGGTGGTAGCCGCATACGTCTCCAACTGCCGGAGGGAAAGAGGATTGAGAAAGCTGTTGCAACATTTTTAAATGTTGGTCAAACGTAAGTGGTATATGTATATTATTATTTGAATATAATTTATACTGTGAGTTAGCCTCCTGATAAAGTAATGAATGTTAAGTTTCAAAATAATAATGAATGTATTGTATCATCATCATCATTATCATCATCATTATCATTTATTTGCCATTAGTAAAGACAGTTTAATTTACAACTTATGATTTATTGGCGAGGGGACCTTAGGAAACCATCAGGCCTAAAACAGAGGCCACAATAGTTTGTATCACACACTAGGTACATGTACAGTATAAGGATTTTGTCACTTAGCCAGTACCATATAAAAAGTTACAAAACAGTCCAATGCACATTAATTGGGCTGAAAAAGACACTATAGACAGAACTGTTGAAATGTCAGGTTGGTGAAATGTAACTTTTTAAGTTACATTTATTATTTTAAACCAGTGTTTTACCAAACCATGTCTGATTGTCCACCTGGTTGCAATGTGCACTTTTCTTTTAACTCAGCACACTGTTTTTTGAACTTTGAAGTATGTGACACGGGATGAAACACAACACTGAATGATTGCTCACTCACATGCAAGGAAGTGTATACCACAGAGTTTTATCACATTACCGAGATGCTTGGAGTGAAAGTGATAAAGGTCTGTAATACTACTCCTACCTTAATTACTGTTGTGGAATTTGGGTTTTCATTAACTATCACTGATTTTCTACTCTTGCTTCTGTTTAATAATATATTTTTGCTGGTTGGAATGTTTGTTTAGATACACATTTACGGTAACAATGCGGAAAGGCCAACGTTCAGTGACAAAGTCCCTTGAAGTGAGGGTTAAATCGTGTTCCCCACCAATCATATCTATTGAACAGCCAATAGATCAGCGCAACAGAAAAATTAACCCAAGAAACATTCTGTCCCTCACTGCCAAGATTGAAGCCAATGCAGTAATGGCAACTGTCACATGGTCTGTTGTACAAAAAGATGGTAAGAATTTAACAAATCAACTGAAGTAAATTAATACTCATTAACTATAGTTCTAGAAGGGAGTGCCAGTAGGCTGATATTTCTGGTGTGGAGACAATGCAGTTTAATTGAGCCTGCTTGATAATTAACACACAATTGCTTAATGTTCATGTTCATAGGGCTTGTAGTGCATTGTCAATTGGTCTCCATTTCTTCACATGGGCAACCCAAACTGATTCATACTGTAGTAAAAAAAATATTACACTATAAGCAAAGACTGGTTTGAACATGAAGATAACTTGAACTTTATTTTATCTAAAAAACATTGGATGTTTCAGCCCAAAGTATTCTTTCAAATTCTTAAAAGTTTTGTCATTAATTTTTCTAGATCTGGCATTTGTGCCCAATCTTCAAGATATTTTGGACAGTGATATAAGTCATGAAGTCAGAGGACATCTCGGCAGGATAACTGTGGATTCCGGATTTGTTGTGAAACCAAATTCTCTTGACCCTGGCACATATCAATTTAGAGTTGATGTAGTCACAGGAACCTGTAGTGCACACTCTGAAGCTCAAGTTGTGATCAATGCCCCGCCATCTGCTGGTAATGGATACTATATGATAATATTCATCAAATAGAAGAAGCTTTTGTATTCCTCTTCCGCTACTAAAGTACTACATCTAGATCGTAGCATTGAAACTGCATAGATTGAGTAAAATACCCAGAAATTTGAATCAGGTTTTAAGTAGAAAATGTTGTGATTCGGTAATTATATTATAGCTTGTGTGTGCAAATGTGAGATGCAGCAATCCTTGTGATAGCCTTCACAAGTTTCCCTTACTACTTAAACCTTCTGTAGAATGTTTGGATTCATTCAGCAAGTATTTAATTCCCACCAAAGAATGTTGCTATTTTTGGAAGCCGCTAACTTTCATCATTCCTGGCAACAATTAACATGGAATAATTATTATTATGATGACTTTTGTTCTGGTTGTCAAAAACATCAGTCAAAATCAACAACAGTTCTTCTCACATCTACTTATACAGGTCTAGATCTGTACAATCAAACTGGACAAAAGACTGATGAGACTTCTCGGTTCAAACCATTTACAATCAGGAATTTTATTAATCATAAACTATTTCATTATACTAGAGTCAGTGTGCAGAGAGGGTATATACAGTAGCAGATTGATTATCATCTTAGTGGATGCTTGTTTACAGACTAATAATAGTAATAATAGCAATAATGATAATAATGATATTAATAATAACAATAACAATGATATTTTATTACATGTTTTCACACTTTATATTAGTATACACTACTATGCCAAGCTGATGGGTTCTTCAACATTGTTTGCACTTACCGTCAGGTCTTTTGTTCTAATGGCTTGGTTTCCTTGAAAGGTTTCTTAACAGTCACCCCACCTTTGGGTACTGCACTGGAAACGGAGTTCACCTTTGAAGCAGATACCTTTGCTGATGAGGATCTACCCGTGGTCTACTTGTTCAGTTATTATAGCACTGATGAAAATGGAGAAGAAGTGAAAATTCCTCTCTCCCAAGCAAATGAACAGAAGAGAATAACAGGCATTACACTGCCATCAGGTTGGTTTAACCCTTTCTCTCTCATTCTTGTACCTGTAACCTACTGTAAATACTGGAGATATTCCTCTAAGTAAGTGCCACCAGCCTAATTAAGTGTGTCTTAGGCTTATGTTATATTGATTTAGTCTTTTTGAGTTGATAACTATGAGTTGCAGGGTCAGTGCAACAAAAGCGTAAGCAAAATTGGCCAACTGGTGTTTTGAATTTTATTGAAAGGAGAAGTTGTTCCTCTATTGTAATTTGAATCATCATGGTATATTGTTTTTGTGACAGGTGACAGTAACAACAACAACAGTCTTCGTGTTTTAGTTGAGGCATATGACCCTTTTGCTGCTGTTGTAAGTGTTGAGACAAATGTGACAGTTAACCCAGTGGTACTGGATGTGGCATCTGTTTCAGCACTGGGAGAAAAAGTAGATTTGTTGGGTGAAAATGAAAATACAGACGATTTGTTAGGTAAGTTACTAGTCTAGCTGTTCTTGTAGCTGTAATGGGGCCTCTATTAACACAACTGTGATTATAGGTTATGAAAATATAATCATATAAACAGGGCTTAAATATCTTTTAATGCAAATTTGCATGATGCTTATTGCCCAGTGTCTGTCTGTATAGATATATTAAAGTGAATAAACCATAACAATAGAAACAGCCATCTCAGAAATTACACTAGATATTAGGATAATCAAAAAAATTGATAATTTAAAAGTAATTTTTACCGCCATAAGGTAAAAGAGGGGGGGTGCTGATGTTTCGAGTGTTAGTCCTTCGTCAGAGCAAATGAGAGGATTATGAGCTGTGTGCAATTTATAGATTTTATAATTTTGGTGCTATGCTATTAGTGGAACCATAGCAGTTTGTGAATGAGAGTAAATTAGATAAATGAGTGAAAAACGTTTGTTGATACTGTGGTGATTAAGAGAACCAAGTGATTGACCTGCAGCCTTTCCCTGCATCAGTGCAGTAACACGGAAAGCCATAAAAACCTAGAACAAAGAGGTATCTTCCAACTTGATTTTCCTAATCCCCATGGTATCAACAAACATTTTTCATTCAAACATCAGCACCCACCTCCTTACCTTTATAGGGTGGTACAAATGACCTTGTTTGATTATCCCAATTTCTTATGCTTCAATTCCCCACCAACACAGCTCCAGTTTCTTTAGAAACTTAATAACCTCCAAAATTACACTGTTCCATTATTTTCAGAATATTGCATGCTTTATAATACTACTCTCACTACTTAAAACAGGCCTTCTGACAGGGTGCGGGAAAAAAGAGAAATTGTGCAGGTTTTATAAAATGCAAAAAAAGAGTGAGGCTAATATCCAGTCATCTTGGGGGAACAAGCTTGGTCTTTAAAGGATTTATGTGGCCATTTTTTTTTTGTTTTGTTTTGCTGGACAAAACGAGCATTCCTGAGCATGCAAGATATACCTATCTTGTCTGCTTGGGTGGCCAATCAGAACTCAGGACTTGCCTCATCTTGCCCACTTGTGGGATCAGCCGTAGAATAAGTATTGTGTATTGTACATTGACAGTGTCTGTCTGCATTCTTATAGCTATTATTGGTCCTATTGTGACTTCCTTTGGAGACATAGATAATCCTTCTGCGGAGGTAGAGGCAGAAATCATAGCAGTCAGAGAAAAGTGTATTGATGGGGTAAGTGTGCTGAGTGGGTTTGGTCAAGAAGACATCAAGAGTATCAAAGATATCTAGAGTGCATTAAAAGCACTTGAAAGTAGTGCAGCACTGCAAGGTTGGCACCACAAAAGAGTACAGTAGTTCATTGCTAATATTTATCTGCAGTCCATTTTTACAGATCATCAATGTAAAATCACATTATACTCAGTACATATACATAGTGTCTTTAACCCTTCTAACCCTGTGACGAGTAAAATCGTCTGGTGTTAGCAAGAGTAAAATCTAAAGAGTCACTCTTAAGGCTTAAAAGGCTAAGGTACAGTTATGTGAAGAAGCCCCTATGACAAATCTTTGGATTGGTTCTAGTTCATGATACAGATCAGTTCTTCAGTTAGATTCAAGACACTTATAATGTTTTATAAACGCAAGTCCAAACTACATGCATAGAACATACCATGGCAAGGACTGCGTTACTAAATGTATACCTGGCTTGTCTTCTCATCCAAATGTTTTCCATCTCATATGTAATTTGGTACATCAAAAGGTATGATAGAAACTAAAGGTTACAGAACAGTTCCTAATTATTTACTCCTTCACTGCCAACAATGACCAATTTGCAACTTCCCCCTACAATTCCAATGCACCATCAAGAAACATACGATGAGAATTGACTGAAGGATATTGAATTTATCAGATGTTATATTCTCCAAACTAGCATTAAAGCAAGTGTATATTGATCTGTAAAGAGAATCTCCATTCAGATATTGGGAATGAAAGGATTAACCCACATAAGCTTGACTATATATATGTTGTGGTTCAAATTTCAGTTTCCTTTTTTTTGGCATGGTAATGTATGATAAGGAGTTTGTAACAAAGGAAAATAAAATTTGAACCAAGCATAAAATTGAACCACAACATATATACATACTGATGCATACAATCAGCTGGACAATGTGAACAGACTCATAAACCCCCTTTTTTGTTTTCAATGTATATGGTATTAAAACTACAGCTGTAGATAAAAATACCCATTGATAATTTCTCCTTCCGATTGCATATCCATTCAGTCTGCACTCAATTGGTTAAAAAGGGTGGGGTATAAGGAACCCTTAGTGGCTGTTGATATAATACCAAATTCTCCTTCTATTCATGGATGGCTGTGTTGTGGCTGGAGTAACCCATCAGAAATATTTCAACGGCACATACACCCCTTTAAATTTATTTTCTAGTCATTTGACATGTAAGTAACTTAACTGTTTCTTATCTTGCTGTAATTTCTTGTAGGCATTGTTAGTACTAGATGCAGTCTCTCATAACACAGGCAGAAAAATGGATACCTTCAGAATGATGGGTAAAGCAACTGAAGGTGGCTCAGAGATGAGTGATGACACCAAGGATAGCTTTTTCAAAATTTTGAAAGAAATTGAGGGCATCATCCAGCCTTCAAAACGACGCAAGAGATCTGTGGACTCAGATTCTGTCTTAGATCTGGAAGAATATTCAGCTTCTCAGGTTTGTCTAGTGACTATAACAGATCTGTAGATTCTGATTCTGTCTTAGATCTGAAAGGATATTCACCTTCTCAGGTTTGTTTTTATTTATTTAACTAGCTGTAGACATCATACTATCTATGTGTTATACAGGTCCCCAAATTAGTGACTTATTAATTGACAGTTGGAATGGACGACATACCTCAGCATTCATGACCATTCATGACTGTTAGTTTATACTGGCTTGAATAAAGTGTTATAAAATGGTTTCATTTTGATTAATTGTAATACTGTTTTTCTTTTATTTTACAGGGAGAAACAACCTTGGTTAGTCCATCAAATCTCCTCTCTCCTGATGTCTACACTGAGGCTGAATCCTCTCGAAAGTCAGATTTCTTGGCATTAGTGGACTCTGTTGGACAAAAAATGTGTGCTTATCTCTCACTTGGCTTTCCTCCATCTGTTGCCATCAATCCACTTGTTGCACTGCGTGCAGATGCAAAGACCTTTGATAATGTGGATACTGAATTCAGTGACATGGCAAGCTCTGCTAAGATGCTTTTGGGTGAATCACTGAAAACACTTTTCACTGACTGGAGTTGTTTGTCCACTGAAAATTGCACCTGGGCTTGTGTGCTGTCTTCTCAGGTCTGTAAGATGACACAACAAACTCTGAAATAATTATAATTTTGTATTAATCTATATTGATACAATCATAAAATGTGATCAGTTGAAAAAAGGCGTGAGAGACTAATGCAATTTCCTTCTTGGTGACTCCTGGAATGTTCATAATAGAAGTTTTGAAAGTGTTAATGACTGCTTATTGTCATAGGTATGTGTAATCCAGTACATGTATATAGTATCAAGATTGTATTGATGTGCTAATGAGGCTTTGTAAACTGGTGGTCATACATGTATGTGCAGTTCTGTCTGCTGACAAGTCTCCTACAATGTCATTCAAACTTGTCAGAACATTATGTAGGTCAAACCTTGTTTAATTTTAGTCAAAGCACAATAAATATGGGACTCAAACTGCTAGTTATCTGCATATCAGTATCACCAAATCATTAAAGGAATTTTGTCTCACATTACACCATTGTTGCTTGTTTTTTTTTTTTTAGTTTTCATATGATCTTCTGCTAAATGAGACAAGCAATTCCAGCCTGACTGATGTGGTAGATTTGAAGTTTTACAACCCAGAGACATACCGTGAGGTGGAGTTAGAGGCAGTGAGTTCCCCTGTTAGCTTCAGGATTCCACTGAAGTCAAATGTCACCTTTCCGAATGAAAGTTATGTAGAGGTGAGCTTATCTTTTTTGTGGTAATCATGCAGTGCTAATCGTGCTAATCATGCAGTGGGTTGAGCGTAAAAACATTTCTGTCAGTAAGTGTCCTGATCTGAAACATGATCCTCCTTTTGTTGTAATACTTAAGATGAGTCAATTAACTTTTTTGCTTTCAAGGTCTACTGAGGTACTGAGTTGCTGCGTCCTGTTTTATAATTTTGGTCTTTTAATAGATTGATCCAGTTTAAGACCTTTAAATCAGTGATTTTTCTGTTCTTCTTGCTTTTGGACTGTGTATTGCTATTGAAATGATCTCACTCAGTGAAAATCACTCAGACAGCTTTGCTTTTCTGATTTTTGTCATGAAGTGCAAACTATGGAATGAAGATAACACAATGTGGACCACAGTGGGATGTGTATCAAGCCAAACACCTATTGTCTCTGGAAACACCACATATGTAGAATGTAACTGCACACGGCTGGGATATGTTAGTGTGTTTATCGGTGATAAAATACCTCTGACCACTCCAACTGCTGAAGCAACATCTACTAATCCACCATCAAGTTCAACTTCTAACACCACCCAGGCTCCTGCCTATAAAAGTGGAGCCAAAATTGAGTTAACGTTCAACACTAATTTTGATGCTGCCGTTGAAAGCACTGGCTCAGTTGCTAATCTGACATCCCAGATGAGAACGGGTGTGGCTGCTAACATAGGAAGAAATGAAAGTGAACTACAGGACTTTCGCATTGCTTATGGGAGTATTTTTGTTACGTTTCTCTTATTCCCTAGAAGTGGAGAGTCTGCAGAAGACTTTAAAAACCTTCTTGCTTCCCTGGAGAACCAGGTAACATCTGGTAACTTCAACATCACACTGCCTGGTGGCACAGTTCTTGCTGCTGATCCAACATCATTTAAAGTTACCGCAGTGACCACAACAACAACTGCTGCACCAACAACTGTTACACCTACAGAAGATGATGGGGGCTTAAGCCGTACCTCTGTTATAATCATTGCTTGTGTGTGTAGTGGAGTGGTATTGATTGTGATTATTGCTGTTGTGGTGTACTTCTGCATGAAGAAAAGAGCAATGGGAAAAATCTCTGCGTCACCAGTACCAGATGATGGTCATGTTGAGATGGCAGGCTCAGAAGGGGACCAAGGACAATATAGATGCATGGTATCTAACCAAGGTAAGGAGTAAGTCTGCAATAAGGGGTTTTTTTCTTTATTGGCAACATTTGTACAAGTCATGTACACATGGTCATGGGTTTGATTAACATTTGAAGCAAGGAGGTATAATTTATGGATTTGGCATCTGCACATACATGTACCGTATTCAAAGTTACACTTGATAAAAACTTTGATTTGGTCTTTTTTGTTGAGATGTTGGAAGCAGCCATACTAAATCATCTTCAATGCTGGTAAATGTGCTTGATGCATTACCTGTAATGAAACCCCTGCATAGTGGCAATCTGGTGTTTTTCTCTTCCAGAATTCAAGGCTGTCATTTCACATACAAGCTTACCTGGCTTGTGAAGGGTTTCCATACAGTTTTGGTAGACAAGATCCTGTTCTATAGGTTCAGAGCTAATCTTCAGATGCATTTCAACCAAACAATAAATAATTGTGATAATAATAACAATGATATAAATAATAATAATAATAATAATAATAATAGAAATAATAATGATGATGATAACAATGACTATGATTGATGGGGAGTAGGGTTGGCGCAGTGGTGGGAGCACTTGCCTTCCACCAACATGGCCCAGGTTTGTTTCCTGGTCCTGTGTCCATGTGTGTCTTGGTCTTCCTCAAAGCGCATAGCTTAGTTGGCAGGAGTTGCGGAGATAACTTGCAGTCCTGCCACTGTCTTGACTGGAGCTGTTTTCCAATCTGATAGCCAAGCAAAGCATTTCTCATCTCTCCATCTCTCCACTGTTAACTTCCCTTGTCATCTCTCACTCTTGATCTTTACACAGCCTATGCCCTGGTTGGCTTTTGTAATCCACCCACTGATTTTCTCTCTGTCGAGTACATCCCCAGTTTCTGTAACCCCAACTGGTTGTGGGCACAGCAACGTTAATTGTAATCCCAGCTGTTGTGTATAGCTCTAGATCTCAGCATCCTTTATCAGGGATCCACGTCCTGTATTATGATTATTATTATAATGATAATAGTAGGTAATAGTAGTAATAATTTGATTATTAATACTGTTTTATTATTTTGTTAACCCTTTCCACAGATTACAGAGGTCAGATGTTATCTTTTTGCATTATGTTGTGCTTGAATAGAACTGCGTTTTTAAGGAGGTAGTTTTTAACCCTTGAAACCCCAAGGGGTCTCCTTGTGATGAGTAAAATCGTCTGGCATTAGCCAGAGTAAAATTCATAAAGTCACTTGGGGCTTATTCTAAAAAGATAATTTTTATCTCATGTGGTTTTGTTGTTTAGATAATCAAGAGGCAGTGGTGTAAGTCAGGATTTGTACACATAAGAACAGCTTATTACAGGTGACAAATTCTTATTGTCATTTATGTAACTCTCACTTGTATGTGTATCTCCAAGTTCTGGTGTATTATAGTTCTGATCAATACGTGTGCTTTGTACTAATTACATGGTGATGTCACTGTCATTCAAATCGTGACATAATCCTCTGTGGTATATAATTACTGCAGTTTCAAGTTATATTTACCCTTTTATTTAACGCCTCCTTTTTTGTTTGCAGAATCTCATAGCATGTTAGATGGAAGGCTTCTCACTAACTTTTAGTCTGGATAACTCTCAAAATGTCATATTAATCTTTCCACTCTCAGAGACATTTGATCAACGTTGAACTTCTTGTTGTCATAACAGTTCACTATAAAGCAAACTGACAAATGAATGAAAACTGATGCAAAGAGAAGGATCAGGTACTGATGAAAAGAACCGCTTACTAAACATAGCACTCTGTAATATATCTGCTACACCTTAGCCAAGAGTCTTCACTCCAATCTGTGTAAGTTCAACCACCCTTATACAGTATTAAAGTGGACACTGACAATACAGTGTTCATGGGGGACTCTGTAATAGGCTGGCATCCCATACAGCAGGAGTCACAGTATCCCTATCTGCCTGACACTATAGAAACCAGGATAAGCTCTGGCTGTGTGGGCCTTCTGTAGCTTGTGTGTACACTTACTGTACTTCATATTTACGTGTGAACACTAGGTGTGTAAATCTCATAAAAATCACTGTCTTCCAGAATAAAGAAGTGTGAATTCAATAGGAAAGAAACACAGTATCATAGTCCTGTCTTCTGCAAATAGCAGGCTAGGTTGAAGCCAACAGAAAATTACAGCACCACCTTTTTAAATTGTTTTCATTCATGTCAGGTATACCATGCTATTTTGTAGGAATCTTCCCTGAGTGACTGCATAAATATCATTTTGTACCTAGTGTAATAATTAAGATTAATGTTATTTGAGAGAAACCAGTGCCGGATGCATTTTTTTTCCTCAGAGGATAACTAGGTTCAACTTTGGGCATCCTGCAAGCTGAAACTAAATTCTTGTGTCTAGATATTTGAAAATGTTTTTGGAGATCCCCATGCAATCACACAGGCTCTTAGTCAGGTTTTGAAAGCTCAAAGAACTGGATTTTTCAAACCAAATAAAATCTGCTTGGCCAGCATTTTTCCTGTCAATGTAAACAGCTTTTTCATTTATGTCTTCAGTATGTATTGTTTTTTTTTTTATTTTAAAAGTTATTCAGTAAGGTAACTCAGATTACAGGTATCACATACATGATCTTGTAAGTACATTCTAAAGCAGCAATCACATTTTTAATAAAGGTTTGTCACTTTCCTTCATTGATAGATAGATAAATAAGTACACAAAGCACAAGTTAACAATAATAAGATGCCAAAGCCAGAGGCTTATATGGCGTAGGTCAGAGAGTTACAATGTGCTGCTAAGTTACAATGAGAATAAAAATGAATAAGTACAAAATTTACAGAAAAGAGGCAAACTATTACAACATATAAAGAATTATTACTACATAAAGAGCAAAATAAACATAACAATTAATGCTAGTGTGCTAAAAAAGTAGTAAAAAAAAGAGTTTGAAGGGAGAAAACAAAATTTGAGTTCAACTTGGTAAGAACTTATAATGATTGAAAATAATCTCTCAGTTTATGTTTATAACTAGAAAGAGTAAGTGAATTACGAAGTGAGAGAGGAATGTCATTCCAAATTTGAGGACCCTGTACCCGAAGAGAAAAAGAATATTTGTGAGTATGAAGATGTAAGTTGTCTTTTTGCCTGGTGAGATATTGATGACAACCCGAGTTAAGAACTTTCACTGTCAGTTGATGATTAGACATAAAAAATACTGTTGTATGGTATGGAAAATTACAATGTACTATATTGGTAATGCCCTTTGGGATCTTAATATCACAATATGGACACACACACACAACCCCTCAGTAGCACTATTAAGTTACTCACATCGGCCCTCTTGATACACTCATGTGGATCATTCATTTCATCTTCGTGTGAGGTAATAAACGTCTAGTAAAATCATCAGAACGTGAGTGGTGCTCAGCTATTACAAGTTGGCTCGTGACCAGCTTGGAAGTCTAATGAAATGATGTCGGCTCTAGATTATTCACAATTTCCGTAAACTGATCCCTTTAATGCTGACCATATCCTGACATATCACATTACAGAGTAAACAAGTGCGTTTCTTGTGGGAACGTCTATCTTGGTGAGATGTTATAGATATATATTAACTCTATTATAATTATATAGAAATACTTTTCTGCTGCAAAAGTTACAAAAATCATAATAGATCGATCAATGAATTATACAGGGTTTTATCTAAAAGGATTGATCAAAAGTTCTAACTATTCTCAATCAGCAACCACAGCCTTTCGTTTTTCCCTGGGTTTCCATTTCGTCACTACGTACAATAGTGAACGCATCTTCCTGTTGCACAGTGGCCTTCTTCTTGTCAAGCAGCAATTTTAAAATCGCTTCAAACATCTCTGTGATGCCTTCGCCAGTTTTCGCTGACACCTGAAAAAGTCCATCGAGATGGTTGTTCTTAAAAAATGACTGAGCCACAGACATTTCGACTTTCAGACCTTCGTCCTTGAGATCGATTTTATTCCCCACGAGGAATTTCAGGGATCCCTTTGCATCCTTCTCGGCATCCTCAATCCAGCTGGTCAGTACATTCAGAGAATATCTGTCATCAATAGCATATACGAAGACGACAGCGTGTGATCCGTGATAGTAGTTTGATGTTAGGGATCGTGTACGTTCCATTCCTGCAGTATCCCATAAATTGATCTTGCAACCAACAACAAAAGTAAATCATTGAAGCATTTATTAGTATGTAAAGAGGAGTGTAGTAGTTTAAGTCTAAATTAGAACTCATCAAAGGGAGTGAGCCATCTTTTTCTTTTTGGTTGTTAGAAGGTATATACTGTTGAATAAATAAAAATAATGATTAAACTTTGATAAAAAAAAAACATTTTTAAAAAGTAAACAATTAGCGGTAGCCTCGTGAGCTCTTTTTAAAAGTAGATTTTAATCACCTTTTGGAGTGTGCTTTAAAGGGTTTTCATTGTCTCCGGAACCCATAATAGTTGCAGGTTAACTCTTCCAACATTTTATCGCTCTTGCAATAAAGTTATATTTGTAAGTATTTGATCGGCCAGTTAAATAAACTGTAGTTGGTTTTAAAGGAAATTGGGATAATAAAACAAATTGATAAAGTAAGTTACACCCGTAAGGTAAAAAACAGGAATGCTTTTACCTTACGGTGGTATAACTTACTTTATCATCTTGTTTGATTATCTCAATTTCTAGTGTTTCAATTCCCCACCGACGCAGCACCGGTTTCTTTAGAAACTACCTCCAGTATATATGAATGGTGTAAAAGTAAGCAAGGAGAAAGCCAGCAAAAGAGGAGTTTTGGACCATTCTCCAATCGAGCAAGAACACCTTCACAACTGCAAACACAGAGCCCTTTAATAGTGAAACTGCAACAAGAAGACATTCGTAAAGTATAAAAGAATACTTCAAAATGACTCAGTCACCTTGCACTGCTGTTCTTCGATCGTAACAGTCTTGTTTAGTTTGTCCAAGCCAGTATCGGAGTCCTTGTGGTCGAAAAACTTATCAATATCATATCTCAGGAAAATAGATGTCTTGCCGACCCCTAGATCCCCAGCAAGCACGATTTTATACAGAGGAATCCTCCTCGCCATGTTTCCGGCCGGAAATGTTCTGTTCTGTACCGGAAGTACACAGATAATGCAGGCTCAAATCGATTTCTCCTTCTTCAGGGAAAATCTTAGACTTGTCGGGGTGAGGTAGGGCATTAGCTATCTTTACTTGAACTTTTGGAAAAGTACTGCTGAATTCACCAGGAGAATTACACTTTGGCTATTTTAAGTCCAGCTTACAATTGCTACCTTTTATTTACTAAGTGGGTCTTGTATTTTAAATTTGTAACAATACTCAAAAAAAATAATTTTTGTGTTTGATAAAAATAACAGTTTCTCCCTTCCCTGCTGATGTGAACTTTGTACCTTGGGTATGATTGTGGTGTATCAAAAGAAGATGGCAGCTTTGAGCGCCGAAAAGGGACCGCTTTTCAAAGTCATTCTTTTAGGGGAGGCTGGTGTAGGAAAGACGGCAATTTTTCATCGGATTAAGGAAAACTCTTTTAGTGAAAGAAGGAAGTCAACGGTAGGAATTGATAGCTGCTCTACATATGTAAAGGTTGGCGATACACAAGTCACCGTAAGTAACGCCATTAGTAAGTAATTAAGCTACGTGTTTTAAACTTCAAAGTGTCTCTATGTCCGGTATTCAGAGGACAGCCGGACAGAATTTTGAAAATACTCGGTGTCCGGCAGTCCGATTTTCTTTGCATTCGGGGTAGATTATGCCAATTAGGTTAGGGATTAGGGCTGATAGACAAGGATATGGATGTTTATGTTAGGTAATCACCGATATTAAAATCATAGCACGAGAAAATTTCGACTGCCGGACACCGAGTATTTTGAAAATTCTGTCCGACTGCCGGACATTTAGACACAGGCTTTAAACTTATGTCATTCTTAGCTACCGGTTCTAATCCTGCAAAAAATAAAACCAGTGATTAAACCTTTCACAATCCTTCGTATGGGAGGCTGTAGGTACAGAGTGAAAACCACCAATATACCAACAGATTCCATTGCATTTGCATGCAACCTGGCCATGAAAGTCTATGATATGAAACCGAATGTGGCAGTTAAAAAAGAAGAAAACAAAGGAGCGGCTTGATTTCTGTATAACCTTATACTTCATCATGTATCCCCTGGCTTAACTGTTTTTTTCCTTAAAAACAAAACAATGTTTGCTAGTGCATTACTTTAAAAAAAAAGCTGACGTGTTGAACTATGGGGTTCTACAAAGGTCTGATCAAAGGAGAGATCACTTTTTTAAAACTAGACTCGTTTATGGCTCATACTTTACCTCAACCCTTGGCATTGTAGACGCTATTGGTGTCCCCATTATTCTCTCCTTCTCGCTACCCTTGCTGTTTATTTGCTACCCCACCTGGTACACCACCTCCCACCTTCATACACAGGACTAAAAATTGGCAGTCGCACGGTTGCCAGTGGCGTGTTAAAACCGACCAGGGATACCAATAGTTAAGGTTTGAATGCCCAATGTGCGACTATGCTTCAGAATTTTGAAAAGTTGCAATGTAAATTATGCGAAGTACAAAGTTAAAAATAAAACTCAATATGTAGTTTAATTGGACTACCTTTCTCTTTGTTTCTTTGCATGGACTCTAAAATCGTCCATTTTAGTTTCTGAAAGGGAAATCCCGGGCTGTTTTAACGGTGATTTCACAAGCAATCAACATTCATAATTTATAGAAACCATTATGATTTTGTGATTGCCACGTGACTCTCAAAAAAAAAAAAACTTGAGGGCTACTCCATTTTGGGACAGGCCACTAAGAATTCCAGGAAAGTGACCCAACTGGCCACCAAGCACTGGAGTTAACTTTTAGCCCTGCATACACACACACACACACACCCGAAGCCTTCCAAAGTGAATAGAGGTTTCTTTGTAAATATTTCTGTGAAGTAGTTCTAGGGTGCTGATAATACTATTGCATCTCTGTGATTCACAGCTTGGTGTATGGGACACTGCAGGAGTGGAAAGATTTCGCACTCTGACAACAAACTACTATCGCGGTACCCATGCAGCAATATTTGTTTACAGTGTTGATGACCCTGCATCTATCCATTACTTAGCACATTGGATTCGTGATCTAGAAGAATATTCTCCTGATGCTCTGAAAGTCCTTCTTGGTAATAAGACAGATTTAGAGAGTCAGATATCAGCAGAAACAATAGAGTTATTTTACAGTGGAAATGGTTGTGGCCTTAATGCTCTTTCATCTGCAAAAACCGGTGAGGGAATTGAACAGACTTTCAAGTCTGTTGCTGAGATTTTGGTTCAGCAAATGAAGCAAGATTGCACATCAGTTAGTAATGTCATCAGCCTTCAGGATTCTCCTCAAAAGAAGAGCACATGCTGCTCATAGCAAACAAATAATTTCCTCTTAAACAAATGTAGTATTAATTGAATATTTCACATTTGAAGTACTTACCCTGGTGAATGCAATGCAGTCTGATAAAAAAAACATACTGTAACAGGATTGGAAGCCCAGCCCACAAATACTAGTTGTATGCTCTAACAGGTAAGCTTTTTACACATACCTAAGCAGGTTACTAGTTGATCTATATTTGCTGATATTGAAAATATTATCGAAAATTTTATGAATCCAGTAATACCCACATACTAATCTCAGTGGATGTCATTTGAAATCCAATGGGGGCAGAGTGCTCCAAACCCAAGAATTTTAATTAAAATGTATGAAGCAAACCTTAAGTTTCAGTTGGGAAGTTTCATTTAACTGCAACTACTTCTAATGTGGAAAAGGATCTAAATTATTTTTTGATAAACTTGTAGGTTGATTTTATAATGGCTCAGTACTGTATAGTGGTGTAGCATGAGATTTTGAAGGTGTATGCATGGGAAGAAAAGTACAACCTTCCAGTTCCCGACCTTTGATGGAATAATAAAAGGATAAAGTAAATAGTAACACAAATACACCAATATAATAGGAAAAATTTATCAGACATCCCGATTTAATGATAAAAGTGCTTTTAGGGAATAAAAATTATTATTTTCCAGATCTCAGCTATACCCACCGGCGTATGTGCGTTTATGGGCGCTACGCTCTTGCTGTAGTCACATTACAATTAAAATTATGTTTATTTTACATTGCTCATAAAATGACAATGAATGAAGTAGGTTCATTTCTATACATCAGGTCCTTGAGATATTTAGACACACGATATCAATTAAACACTTCCCGTGGATTCAGTGACTAGCGTCAGTTGCAACCTCTTCTCGGTTTGTTATATGTGATTAAACACTGTCTCCCTGATATAAACTATGCCATTCCAAATGTTGACAGTTACTGCTTGAGACAAATAACACTGAAATCTCTATCTAAGAGGCGATTTAATTTAAACGGTGCGTGGGTTTCCCTTAGGATGATTGTGGGCAACTGCAGTTACGAGGCGTAATGGACAATGTCGCACAGACATACAGAACACGCTCAGGAATTGTGCCGAAAGTAAACCAAAATAATATAAATAAATGGTATTTGCATCATCCAAGCGGCTTAAACAAACAAACCAAAAAAGATTACGGCAAGATTTCCGCACAGGTCCCTACTTCATTAGGTATGCAGCAGATGAATTGTTTAGGGTAATACACATGTAAGCATTTCTTGTAATTGTAGAATGAAACAGTATAGCTACAGCATGCATAATGAAGTAGGGACCTGTGCGGAAATCATTCCAAGATTACATACATTCGCTATGAGGAAAAATCGCGCCATGCTTATCACTGAATGGACTGAATCACTGAGCGTGAAAGGGTTCGTTTCTAATGAAACTGTTACTACGTCAGTGGAAAATTGGAAAACAAGACAAAAACTTGTTATCTATGGATTCATAAAATTGTACAACCTTAAAAGACAGAGAATCTGAGGTTTCAAGCATTAACCTTTTGTCACTCTCTCTGACAGAGAATTAACGCTCGAAACGTCATACGGTGGAACAACTCATCTGATAAATTCGTTTTTTAAACATTCATTAGGGAAGGTTTTCACAGCCTTAGCTACAGCGAAATATAAAGGAGAACTAGAGGAAAATGTTTCCTGAAGTTCCAGGAATTACAGAGTGGATATAGCAAATGTTAACGCTTAAAGCAGCGTGCCGATTCTTCCTGGGATGAAGTGCGATTTATACCGTCCTCCAGGTTTCCTCTGCACGTAACAAATGTTTTTATTTGACATAGATGAATGCAGTCTGGTCGTAATCTCCATATTTGGAATACATACTAAAGTGTAGACTGCTGGTGGTTGATATATGACCGTGACAGCCCTGGGGAGAGTTACAACTTGATACGCCGATTCCCAGAGCGTAGTCATCCGGGTTACAGCCATTAGGTGACCGCGGAAGACTGGTATCACCAATGCAACCAATCCGGCAGATGTGTGTTCCAGGCTTCTTGTTGGGATCCGCGGCAAAATCACACAGATTACCAAGATTTAGTCCACACCATGACTGAAAGAAAGAACATATAATTGTCTTTATTGTTCACCACTAAATTTTCTTCTGCGCGCCAGTTGAAAAACAGTCAAAACCCACTAAAGGCAGATCAATCAAATATTTATCCATACGCACAGCCTCAAATTTCAATAATTCGCAACGTACATTGCCTAAAAAATACGGTATAACTGTTTTCATTTTCACGGACGGGCACTATCCATCCGGGTATTTTCCTCGGAAGGGCACTATGCGCTGATACTAGTGTGTCTCCGCGGACGAACACTATCGCGTCACGTGATCAATTTAAACCAATAAGAATCGGAGAAAATTTAGTGGTGAACTATAATGCATGGTATTAATTTATTGTGGTGTCCGATTTCAGAGAGCTCTTAAATTGTGTTCAGCAGGCGCAATACAAGAACATATACTAACTACTCACAGTCTGTAAATGTCCAAGGTCTAGAAACTTGCCAAACTTGTCCATCAAAGTTTCAAAAGTGTATATCTCTTTCACATTGAGTGAAAACTGTGTTGCAAACAGCTCTGTGAGGGTCAAACCACGATCGTGCGTGAACGTCGCGCAGTTGCTTCGTGGACCACTGTAGCAAACGCGAATCACCTGATTGGATACAGAGAACCATCCAGGGTTTTTCATTGAAGTTGTTCTTGTGAGATCAGCGGCATCCCAAGGGCTCACAACATCCTCATTGGCCCAGAGCGGACTCGTGGGTGAGAAGTCACCCGACATGCCTGCAACACGTGCAACTAGGGTCCAGCCTCCCACTTGTTTTTGACAAGTTGATGTTATCATTTCACAATGAGTCTGTAAAATTGATGGTACCTTCAATTACATTAGGTTTTTTAAAAGGATAATTAACAGTCATGCCAATTTTCTAATGAAATACATAGTGATTATATTAGCCAGCGAAGCAAAAAGCAAGAATTCTATTTTCCAGTGGTTAAAAGGCTTTTTAACAAGAGAATATAATCATCTTCAAGCCGCTCTAGCTGTTTTCTTCCTGTAATTATCTAGGGTGCGACCCGTGGAAAGTGCGAAATGAAGTCATCCACACTAAATCTGCTAGGTGAGAATATGTGTCGTAAAAAACACTCATTTCTCTGTTAGAAAACCCTTTGAACTGTCTGGACATATTCAGAATCACCGACGATTAAACACTTCTAGAAAATGTTTCCCTAAGAAACACGGTCTCTGGCAGCTCTGTTATTTAGTATTAAGAAAATTTGCATAGTTCACACTAACTTGGTAAGGACTGCCATGTGCAGCGTCTAACCAAAACACGCCAGTCTGAACCCCTGGTGCCGAATTGAAGATATCATCACATGACTTTGCTGGATTTTGCGCGGAGCCGAGGCCGTCAATGGGTCTGGAACCAGCATAGAAAACATCATTGGATAAACACCCAGCAGGCACTTTATTACGCGTCAAGGTAAGATAGTCACAAATGGAACGTTAGGGTACTGATAACTAACACAAGGAATTATGGATGTTTGTAAGCTGTTGTAGCAACAATTTGAGGCGGGCAGTGAACCATGTAAGCCTTTACAAAATATCCCGAGATCTCCTCGCGGGGGGTGGGGGGGGGGGTAATCAAGAGTTCTCGTAATATTTTGTAAAGGCTTACATGATTCACTACACCTCGGGATATTTTGTAAAGGCGTTTTGTAAAGGCTTACATGATTCACTACCCCTTAGGATATTTTGTAAAGACTTACATGATTCACTACCCCTCGGGATATTTTGTTAAGGCTTACATGATTCACTACCCCTTGGGATATTTTGCAAAGGCTTACGTGATTCACTGCGCCTCATGATATTTTGTAAAGGCTTGCATGATTCACTACCCATTTGAGGCTCTCTAATTGAAAAATTGAACTCTTATTGAAATTAAATTGAACGCTGTTTATTATCACATTTTGAGCTGTGGCCTTAGAAAGGTTTCCGCGATTCCAATCCGCTGATAAAGAATTGAATGCTCCAATCTGAATAGAGTCTGATACCTCAGTTAGTAGAGCACCGCTCCGGTATCGCAGAGGTCATGGGTTCGAATCCCGTTCAGGCCTGAGTTTTTTTTTTTTTTTTTCAGGTTTTAATTTCACAGATGCTTAAGTTGTGTACATAACTGCGATGATCAATTAATGTCATGTTACTCCGCAGTGCCAATATATGGTCTTTCATATATCTCATTTGCATCAGAGTCTGAAGCATTTTAGCCAGGTGAATGGTCAGAAAGTATAATGCTATGCTGTTTTAGTTAATGAATGCAACTGTTTAAAAAAGGTTCTAATATTTGTACCGAAAGTGAATAATAAATAAAAATTAGTGTTAGGAAGAAGAAAGGGAAACATTTATGGGAAATCATGCAAAAACAAATCAGTTCTCATTAGGATACAAAGCTTTATTTATCTAGATTCATTTTTATTGTCTGTCAGACAACAACGTATAGTTGTTTATAAAAAACGCTATAATACCAACGAGTTTCATGGTGACTTCAGTTTCATGTTAAGGGTGTCCTGTTTTTTAATAGTAACATACATGAACAAGTGTTAATGATACTCGCTTTTCGATGTCTTAAAAAAAGGAAAGTGTGATGTGTGACTGCTGCGATTTTTTTCCTCTATAGATTACATGAGTTATAAATTCAAATATTTTGGGATGCAGTAAACTCTCGCACTTCCCTCACACTAAAATAAAGATTCTGACGATGAAACGTTTCGTAACATAATATCATTGTTTGACTTATTTCAACCCGGAACTTTCAGTCCTTAACCTTTAAATTTCTCTTCTGTTTGTTGCTTGCCCAGCATGCAATTTTTTTCAGCTGAAACAAAACTTAAGATTAAGGCGAAATGGAGAGTTTTTTTTTTTAAGCAATTAAGAAAAATCATTTTTCTCAAAACTAATAATAATAATGATAATAAAGATGCCATGCGTAAACCAAACGTTACCGAACAAACAGCAAACAGAAAAGGAGAAATCAAGTTCCGTTATCATTAAAACTATCAATATGTGTGAATGCGTGAGCGATGAAGATATTTTCATCAAAAGTTATTTTCAAAAAGCCAAACTGAAGCTCAATTTATTCAGTATCCCCACTGCTGGTTTGGTCCCTCTGATCACCAATATCGCTGGCTCCGCCACGTTTATGAGGATGGTATTCTCTGCAACAACAGCACGTCAGCCATCAGCCATTACCGTCAAGAATTTCAAATTTATTGCATAAATGAAGTAAACAACAAGCCACTTGCATTTTGCACATTCTCTCTGCTGTTTGTCCAGTGCCTATTACTATTACTAATTGCATCTGCTTGACGTTTCTCTGGAAAATACGACCTCTCAGGCTGGCAAGAGTTCTCTTCAGGACAACATGCACCCGAAGGATAAAACTCTACCAAGAGCTAAAAGCTAAACTGATTCATTTTCAACAAAGTCTATGGACCGGTTAAGGTTGAACAAAAAAAATCGACATAAGCTCAATAAAAAAGCGGAGCGGAATCAATTCAATAAGTTGCTTACCCTCCTGGCGGGGCTTGTGGCATGGTGACCTGGCCTCCACCACCACCGCTACAAGGCGCTTGTTCTTCTGGAGGGGGAGGTGGAATGGAACCAGCGGAGCCACAGTTACAGGGGGGACAGTCCCGTCCGTCCCTACCATCTCTTCCAGGAAGTCCCGGTGGACCTGGGGGTCCAGGGGGTCCGGCGCGAGGCGAAGGACAAAACAGAACCTGTAAGAAATCGTGTTTTGCAATATCTGTCGTTGGGATTTGTCTGTTAACAGTTTAAAGTTCTTTCATTGTGATTTGACTTTACCGCAGATTGACAAAAATAACAAGCGGTCTTTAACAACACGATTTGAGATAGGCGATTAATAAAAGGAAATCACTAAATGAGGTTTTTATTTCACACGGTTGAATCCATAAATATAAAAAAAAACCGTTAAGACGTCTTCATTGATAAAGGATAAAGAAAAGAAAAGTTTTGATCGCCTTTCAGTCCTAAACTGAAAGTAATACTAAAAAACGTTGGACTTTATATAGCGATCTCTTAGGAAATGCTGAATCAACTGAGATTAATCAGTTGCTGTGTTGTAAACATTATTTTCACTAGATAAGGCTGAGAAAAGTGCTTTTCTTAGCTTGTTTCCACGTGCACTAATGGGCTATAAAGTAGAGATCAAAATACCTTCAACAGGTGCTTCACATAAGTGCTATTTGAAAGCAGCTTGGTCAGTGTTCTTTACTGTAGGTCTCATATCGCGAAACTCAGGAATTACATCAAAACAAATGACTGTTATCTTAAGTTGAACGACAAAATAATGCATTTTGTCTGCGATCTTGATTTTAAATAGAATGAATTTCCATTGGGTATTTACCTTCCCAGGTCCTATTGTATACGATCTTTTGTGGTGCTCCCTTTCATGAACGGACGCCAGAGAAATCGCTGTCATTAACAGAACCACTAATGCTGTTGTTAACATACCCATGACTAAAAGCTAAACCCGGAATTGGAGTGAATCCGCTTGCACCATTCAAGAATAAACGTACGTCTCAGATGATATGTTTTTCATAGAGTTGGCAGTCAGGTGGTTATGTTCTTTGAAGCAATCACTTAAGTAACAGGTGACTTATCTTGTCTGACCAATGAAAGCGCGGTCAGCTGGTAGGGGACAACAGGTTTTCATTTGTCAATTGCATGGAAAATACTTGATTCAAAACTATTAGATCATGTCCCGATGTGATAAATATTTTGAGGGCAGCTAGCATACCAAAATCAATCGCTGTGTAATTTCTCTTGATCTCTGACAAGTGATAAAACGTCAACAAGAAATTGGAAGCAGATAGGACCTGCTTGAAAATTGTCTAGTTTGGTGTGTTTTCAGTCTTACTCAAGAAAGGTGGGATAGCGAGCATTCCTGTTTCCTGAAATTGAACTCGTATCGATCTATTGATCGGTAACCAAAAATATAATGTTACTTTGGGACAAAAAATAATAAACAACAACGCTAACTGACCAATAAGATTTAAATCATAATGCCACATATGGGACCTGAACCTCATTAACGTCATCATTCCCGTTGTTCCGTTCCCAATCTTCTCCGATCTCTTCGTCTGGGGGCCTGATGAGAGTAGATCAACAGCTAAGTAGTTCATGTATGACCAATTATAGTGTCCTGAGAGTATAGGAAAGTGCCACTTTGACTGTTATTGGCTGTCATCAACTGTACCTACCTTTGATCAACTGTACCTACTTGTAATCAACTGTACCTACCTGTCATCAACTGTACCTACCTGTCATCAACTGTACCTACCTGTGATCAACTGTACCTACCTTTGATCAACTGTCCCTACATGTGATCAACTGTACCTACTTGTAATCAACTGTACCTACCTTTAATCAACTGTCCCTACATGTGATCAACTGTCCCTACATGTCATCAACTGTACCTACCTGTGATCAACTGTACCTACCTGTGATCAACTGTCCCTACATGTGATCAACTGTACCTACCTGTCATCAACTGTACCTACCTGTGATCAACTGTACCTACCTATGATCAACTGTACCTACCTGTGATCAACTGTACCTACCTGTGATCAACTGTCCCTACATGTGATCAACTGTACTTACCTGTGATCAGCTGTACCTACCTGTGATCAACTGTACCTACCTGTCATCAACTGTACCTACCTGTCATCAACTGTCCCTACCTGTGATCAACTGTACCTACATGTGATCAACTGTACCTACCTGTCATCAACTGTACCTACCTGTCATCAACTGTACCTACCTGTCATCAACTGTACCTACCTGTGATCAACTGTACCTACATGTGATCAACTGTACCTACCTGTGATCAACTGTACCTACCTGTGATCAACTGTACCTACATGTGATCAACTGTACCTACATGTGATCAACTGTACCTACCTGTCATCAACTGTACCTACCTGTCATCAACTGTCCCTACATGTGATCAACTGTACCTACATGTGATCAACTGTACCTACCTGTGATCAACTGTACCTACCTGTGATCAACTGTCCCTACATGTGATCAACTGTACTTACCTGTGATTAGCTGTACCTACCTGTGATCAACTGTACCTACCTGTCATCAACTGTACCTACCTGTCATCAACTGTCCCTACCTGTGATCAACTGTACCTACATGTGATCAACTGTACCTACATGTGATCAACTGTACCTACCTGTCATCAACTGTACCTACCTGTCATCAACTGTACCTACCTGTCATCAACTGTCCCTACCTGTGATCAACTGTACCTACATGTGATCAACTGTACCTACCTGTGATCAACTGTACCTACCTGTGATCAACTGTACCTACATGTGATCAACTGTACCTACATGTGATCAACTGTACCTACATGTGATCAACTGTACCTACCTGTCATCAACTGTACCTACCTGTCATCAACTGTCCCTACCTGTGATCAACTGTACCTACATGTGATCAACTGTACCTACCTGTGATCAACTGTATCTACCTGTGATCAACTGTACCTACATGTGATCAACTGTCCCTTCCTGAGCTCAACTTTCCTTCACTGTAATCAACTGTACCTACCTGTGATCAACTGTCCCTACATGTGATCAACTGTACCTACCTGTCATCAACTGTACCTATCTGTGATCAACTGTACCTACCTTTGATCAACTGTTCCTACCGGTGATCAACTGTACCTACCTGTGATCAACTGTCCCTTCCTGAGCTCAACTTTCCTAAACTGTAATCAACTGTACCTACCTGTGATCAACTGTACCTACCTGTGATCAACTGTACCTACCTGTCATCAACTGTACCTACTTGTAACCAACTGTTCCTACCTTTGATCAACTGTACCTACCTGTGATCAACTGTACCTACCAGTAATCAACTGTCCCTACATGTAATTAACTGTCCCTACATGTGATCAACTGTACCAACCTGTGATCAACTGTCCCTATATTCATGGTCTGGATTCAGACCACTCGTGTGGGGCGACAACAAAAAGTATGTGTCCAAGGAAAGCAATCGGGCTCTCTGCCAGTAACATCAGGCGTACCATGCACAAGGATCGATACTCGGACTACTCCTGTTCATTGTTTTCATTAACGACCTACCCCTTCACACAAAGACGACCAGCATGTACGTTTACGCCGATGATACGACGCAATTCGCAGCAGGCCGTAGCGTGAAAGAAATCAAGACATCGTTGGAGGGAGATCTTGCACTCATCAGCAAATGGGCGGACGACAACAACATGGCTCTGAACACTGAGAAAACAAACACCATGCTAGTATTCAGTCGTCCCAAACGTCGGGTGTTGGAAGATAATAACACGTATTTGAATGTATCCGTCTCAGGAAGACCAACAGAGACTGTCAAAAGTACTAAGTTACTTGGTCTGTCGCATATGGGCTATATAGGTATGTGCCACGGGATAGGGTATGGTTTTTGAGGTTCTCGATCCTTAAATAGGGTATCCGTTTTGCCCATGTTGGCATTGTGTTCCCGGTGTGATCCTTAGATAGCAGGGTGCCTAAATTGTATCAACTTAAACTGAACAGTGCGTAAATACCCAGTTAAGCCGAAAACAAAGGATCTGTTAAAGTTAAAGTATTAGCAAAGCGATTTTATAAAGATTGTGTTTTTCCGTGGTGGTTAGTCGTTGTTTGGATCGACACGCAACACTTCTCTCCCCTCCCTCATTAGCCTGCGAACACTGACAGTTTTCCGGCTTTTGTTTCACGCCTGTTCTGATGGGATAATGTTAAAGCGGGGCGAAGGGCCAACGCTCGAAACGTCAGCACCTCCCATTTACCTTACGGTGGTTAATCAACTCGTTTGATTTATCCAGTTTCTTGTGTAAAAATTTGGAATAGCCTGCCAAATGAAATGAAAGCGTGCAAATCACATGATGGATTTTGTAGCCAACTCAAAAGTGTGACTCTTTTGGCTTAGGTAGCTTTCTAGAAATGAATTTGTCATTTAGATCTACGTCGATAGGGATTTATTCTGTATATTCTTTAACTTATAATAATATATTTTAGCTTAGTTTTGTTTCTTTGAGGGCCGCGTGTATACTATCTGTAGATTTTTATCATTATTATCATTATTATCATTATTATTATTATTATTATTATTATTATTATTATTATTATTATTGTTTAGTTTTGTATTAATCTTAGGACACTATAATCGGTCATACATGAACAACTTATCGATCAACAAGATGGCGGCGATATTTGTTCGAGCTGTTTTCTATAAACAGTTGCAACTTGCACGGGGAGGAATATTTGGTGAGTTTGATTTTAGTTTAGTTCTCAGCTTTAGGAAGTTATACTTTGGTTGGAGCCCATAAACTGCAGACGCAGGTTCTGTATAATTAGGGACATACACACTTTGAACTTGGAAGCTAATATTACATAAAATCTCCTTTCCACAAGTACTTTGATTTAGTTTTATAAGCCATGTTGGATGTTCTACTTAATTCATGTACCTTTTTGTGATCTCGCCAGTGTTTCATTGCATCGTCTTGTCACTGGTTAAAGTGTTTTCTCTTGTTTTGATTTTACTACTGACAATCAATAAATATTTATTCTTAACCTCCTTGAATGGCCTATTTATAAATTTCAGTTGGTATGTATACAGGCTTATACCTGCCTGTTTATAAATGTCACAGGTGTGTCTAGCAGGTGGATCCAGCACTCATCAGATAGCAGTTCAGGAGAAGAAACCAACACAGACAATAGGTAAGCCAAAGATAATTTAAATACATGCACAATTAGAGAAGAATGGGATATTATGATAAGATGCAGGCCCGTCCCATTCATGCAGCCTGGATTTAGAGTGTGGACATACATGTAGCATCTGAGACATGCGTAGTTGTTGAGTTATCTCTCTCTTTTTTTTCATTTTTGCTTTAAGGGTTCTTATGTGGGTATATAAGTCAGAATTTTCTCCCATGCATGAAATAAGTATTTTTACCTCACAATATGAACCCTGTATACAAAGCAATTCAAGTGACTCCCTAGGTTGCTTCTTGTTTAATTTTTAGATGCGTTCCTTTGGTATGATTTAAATCTGGATTAGTGATCCAACGTCACTCAGATTGTATTGCATCAAAAGAGGTTTTGAATCTTTGTCCAGTGCGGACTCATTGCTTCCTTTGATGCACCATGATCTGTGTGATCTCAGATCACAAATCTAGATCCAAATCATACCAAACAAATGCACCCTATATTTGTCTGATTTTACCAATTAGGTTTTGTTTGCAGATTAATTTTGCTCTCTTTTTGTGAGTTAAAGAAACATTCCTCATCATCAGTTAAAGAAACATTCCTCAGTCTTGTCACAAGTATCTCCCCAAAAGTAACTTCATTTTTAAAGGCAATAATAATAATAATGACCTATATTTGAGTGTCAACTGTATTTAGCACTGAGGTACGTACTGATTGAGGACACTATAAAGCACAAATGAAATCAAATCAAATCAAACAAATCAAAGCAATTTCTCACTTTTGGTAATGTACTCTTAATATTCTAATCCTAGCAAGGAGAGCTCTGCTCCTGAGACAGAGAAAGAAAGTTCTCAGTTTGGGGAGGAATCGTCATTTGCAGATACAGATGAACAAGAAGTTGACATCAGGCAAAATATACTCAATGCAGCACTTGAACATGTCCCTGAGCTTGGGTGGTCATCAGAGGCAATAGAGGCAGGGGCCCAGTCAGTAGGGTTGTCTGCAATGGCTGAAGGGATATTTGTGCGTGGTGGAGGAGACTTGGTGCTTCATTTCCAGGAGGATTGTAATATAAGATTAGCTGATTATCTTTTAGAACAGTCCAGTTTAAAGAAAGAGACAGAGAAATCTGCTGAAACCTCAGTGTGAGTATAAAAACTGTAAATGTTTAAGATAATCACACCAATGTATAATTATTTGGTACCCAGCTTGATTCTGATTGCTCTTAAAAACCAATTAATTGCTCTCAGTGATCAGTGAAATGTTTAACCTTTTAGGGGCTTCTGCAATAATTTGAAACAGAAGTAGATGGGAAAAGAATAAGGATATTTCCCATCATAGTTCAAATTGTTAAGATAGATGATAGAAAGTTTTAATTGTTGGTGTTTCTGACACAAGAGCTACTATATATATACATGTACAGTATAGCTGATGCCAAGAGCTGAATAAGATTTTTTAAGGCTACTCAGGCTATTTGGAAGTGTATTTTAAAGCTCATGCATTTAGAAAGTGGTGCTAACTGTGACTTTTATCAATCTCCAGCCGACAGAGTTCTCGTGTGATCATCCGTGATGCTTTAGAGGTGCGGTTAAGAATGCTAATTCCATATATTAACCAGTGGCCACAGGTAAAAATACATGTGTAAATGCCTAATGTACCATATATATGCAAAGGAAAGTCTTCTTAGAGTGGTGACATGTACTGTATGCTAGGGTTAAATAGAAAAAAAATAATGAAGCAAACAAGATTTTAATAGTATAGTAGATCATTGTACTATGAACGTACCAGTAGCTTAACAGCCTAGCCCCGTTGAGTCTTAATTGTAGTGTATAGCTCAGTGTTAGAGGTCCCAAACAGCAACCAGAGCGTTGTAGGCTGAACTAATTAAGCTTTAAATGTACCTTAGCTGTTTCAGTGTTGTTCCTTTGTGAGTGTACCATTAACAACCACAGCTGGATACCAAGCCTAAGCTTCAACCCAGATTGGAGGGAAGTTATATTTCCTTTTCCCAAGTTTGCCTCTGCTTCTAATCCTAGTGTTTTTTTTTGGTTTTCTTTTGTATGCAGGCCATGGGCATTATGCTTCTTCCGCAGAATGCGCCTGATTCTGTGAAGAATGTAGCATACATGGTGGATGAGATTTGGTATCATGCCGGGGATACATCAACTGATGTTAGTGAGGAACCAGCCCTATGTTCCCTGTTTATAATCATGCTTCATTGTAACTTTGTTTTAATCTGTTTAAATTCACAGATTAACTGGTACACCAAGAGAGGAGTGTTGGCTGGGCTTTATGGTTCAACAGGTGCAGTACAGTTTTATACATCAGAAGAGAAGATGCTCTGTAACTGTAAAAAAAGTGCATTTCCTTGCTAAGTTAAGTTGGTACCCAATATTCACAAGCTGTTAAGCCTAACTTCTCTACTTAATACCAGGTATCGACTTACCTTTGCACAGTAGTAGGGAAGAAAACAAAAATTTGGGAGGCTTGCCCTTTTGGAGACTACCCTTGTAAAGGGAGGGGGGTGGAAGCTACGTGCAGGACAACTTGACAGGATAGTCTGCTTTGGGAGGAAAGGGTAAAAAGTTTAAATCTGCTACCAACTGCACTCAATAGTGGTACCCCCTCTTTCCTTGCTCTGAGAAATGCTAAGTTTAACCACCTGTACTGCGACCACCCAAAATAACCAGCTAAAATAATTACTCTTCACAGCAAACTGTATCTTACATGTGTTAAGTACTGCATAGTTATTTTTCTGTTGGCAGAACTCTTTATGGTAAGGGATCGATCCCCAGATTTTGAAGATACTTGGAGCTTCCTGGACCGACGAATATCAGATATTGGCATGCTTATCAGTGCAAAAGCAACTGTAAGTAGAAATACACTGTACAATGGCAAATCAGTCCCATTCACTTCACGAATCAATCAGTATGCAAGTTTTTCTTACAATATCATATCTCGCCTGTCAGAACTTTTTAAGAACTCTCGCAAATAAGCTTTCGACTAAGAATGATGAACCCTACGCCAGCGTTATTTCCTGGCTTCGAATACAGCTCTTATTAGCAATATTAAGAACTGTACACAGATGCGTCAGAGGTACTAGATATCCATTCAAATCACGTGAGGTCTCAGAAGACTTCACTCTCGCTGTAGCTGGTCTACATCTGTATTCATAATTTTAGGCATAGATTTTTAATAGTTTTTTTTTTTCCTCATTCTTTTTCAAGCGAATTAATTGTATATATATCATATCTAGATGATGTACAATGAAAGCAGGTAGTATGAGAGAATTATGTAGTGAATTTATTTAGTGCCATCATTTTCAACTGCAGCATAATTTACATGTATAAGTGGCATATAATGTGTACATGTTGTATTTTAAAATGAATTTCAAGTCAAAATGGTTGCAAACTATTTTGATTTGTTTTTTCCTTTATTTCATATTAATTTCCATAATCCTCCTATAATATGAAACAAAGGGAAAAAAATCAAACTAATTTGGAACCATTTTGACCTGAAATTCATTTTAACCTACAACATGTACATGTAATATGGCACTATTAGCCAAAGGAGATTTGTGCACTTTGATCTTGGGGGTGGAAGAGTTAATATTTGAGTCAAAGTAATTATTGCAACGTGCATTGATTCTGCACAGCACTTTACAGCTCATTCTTTCTCGTTGGTCATTAAATTGGTTATGATGCAGTACACACCAAAATCAAGTTTCTGACAATTTTACCTCTGATTCTTTCGATAGTCAGTTTGACCTGATTCATTTACATGTATATTGAACATGGATATAGCCAGTATCCATTGTTGGTAGTCTGTATATGTTTTTTTTTTTATTTGTTTATACTCATAACTGTTTGTTTTGAAATCTGTTTAGTTTGAAAAAGCAGGATCAGATGCTGCAGACCTCTTATCAGCAGCCTTCACTACAGTAAGTGGAAGTTTTAGTTTCACTGCAATTCCGTAGACATCTGTGAATACTCTAAATGATTAGTGTTTATGTTATCAACTAAAGCTTTATAATGGATAAAGGTGCTCACAATCCTACAAAGCTCACTTATTTGGAGCTTCTGGTGCAATCCCTTTTGAAACTATGGTGCAGTACATGCAGTTACTACTGCAGTTAAGGATATGGTTTTCCCATACTGTAGTCTAGGATAGGAAAGGGAAACCATGCACACTTGTCATTGAATATGGTGTTACTTACCAGTACTGTAAATCTGTCATGGTGTAAAACATGCAGTCTGCTGTATTTGAAACTCTGAATTAAACCTTAGGACTCAAACAAACCCTCAGTAATATATAGCATACCTCTACCCAAAATCCTCAGCATCTAATAGAGGTGGGGATGCTAGGCCATTGTAGGATTATCCCCAGTTTTGTGTCTAATACCCATTTACACACCAATTGGTTGGAGACCACCATTGTGTCTCCGTTTTTAGCTAGTAATAGCTCTAACAGTCTAAAATTAATGTAATTCTCTGTCTATATAGATCACCAGTTTAATGGCTAATTTTGGTTCGTTAGGTACGGAACATGAGTGGCTTGAACAGCCGTAACAGATGAGAGTTACTTTGTATTATAAAGCCAAACAAGCATGATGAACCTGCATTTGTTTGTAACAGACAGAAAAATGTTATGAAGGAACCTGTTCTTAAAAGGAGTTAGCACAAATTGGTCATTATGATGTAGCAGATAAACGCATTTGCGTACAATGTACATCTGAGGACAGTGTATTTAAAAGAAGCAGTATTTTCATTTTACTGTTGCCAGATAAAATACCACAAGATCATAGTTACCGTGCATAAGTACTAGAGTCAGGTGGTTTCCTACCAAATTTGTTCACCAGTGCGATCACCAGTTTCACCATACATGTAAATACCACAATATTGATTTAGATTTAAATCAAAGAAAATCTTTTGGTAAAGAATTCTTCATAATGATAGAGGTAATTGGGATTATCAAGCAAGTTGATAAAGTACAATCAATATATCACCATAACATAAAACAGGGTGCCGACATTTCGATCATTAGCCCTGCAAGCGTTAGCAAATGTCATTTGCTCTGACAAAGGATTTACGCTCAAATGTCAGCAACTTTTTTTTACCTTACAGTGGTAGTAACTTACTTGATGAACTTGTTTGATTATCCCACTTTGTTTTTCAATTCCCCACTAATGCAGCACCAGTTTCTTTAGAAACTACCCCCACAATGACTATTTCTACCCATCCTACCCCCACAATGACTGTTTCTACCCTCCGTACCCCTTCAATACCTGTCTTCATAATAATTATTACTGTGCTATTTTGTGTGATTTTATGTTTTATTTTTCTGGCTAGAGTTATCAAAAGAAAAAACTAAAATTTACGCCTGACTGACCATTAAACCAGTTTAGTGCTTTAAAAACAGTGGTGCAGTGTAGTCTGTCAGAGATTCCCATCATTGTTGTAGGATGATTATGAAAAAGTTATATGCCGAGTTAATTAAAAGAACAGATGTTCTTCAGATTGCTATAGCGTGTGACCTCTTTGTTTTTAGTGGTAACTTTGTCTCTTTGTTAAAGCTAAGTGGTGGTATGCACTTTGGATATGCTGTAAAGCATTAACTTACATCTTGACAGTGAAAGAAATAACTATTAATGCATATTGGCACACTGCTTTGCAGCCTCCCAAAATGGTACATTGTTAGGGGTTTGTCATAGAGGAAAATCATGAAAAGCATTGAATCAAAGGCCACATGCAAAATTTCAGCTGATTTGGAGCAAAACATAATATGGCGCTAAGGGCTGGTTCACACTTTGACATAAGCATAAGCATAAGCATAAACATAAGCATAAAAAAATATGTGTGAACCGGGGTTACATAAGCATAAGCAGAAGCATAAGGAAATGGAAAACGTTCCATTCCTTGTGCTTATGCTTATGTAACCCCGGTTCACACATATTTTTCTTATGCTTATGTTTATGCTTATGCTTATGTCAAAGTGTGAACCAGCCCTAAACGTCACTTGGGTTGGTTTAATGCCCTTGTCCCCTACCATGCCCAAGGCCACCCCCAACGTTATTTGAGTTCTGGTTACATGTAGTCCCTCAGACTGTGTACATTTGTTGTGATTAGCCAAGGTAAAAACTATGATCTCGTTTTTAAAGTAGTCGACTGAATACCACTTTGATAGACTTAAGGTACAGCAGTCACAAGTTCGTGAAGTGCATTTAAGTAAAACCAACCATAATATAGAATAGGCTACAACATCCTTAAAGGTATGTAACGTTCCTTGTGTTTAGACTTAGTTTATATTCAAAGTTTATTTTCCAAAAGACAATTTGTAAGTACCTGTTTCATTACTTCATTTTATTATCTCAATAAATCTGCAAATGCAGAAGATCTGAAGACTAACAGCTACTGCCTCACAAGTCTGTCTTACTAAGGCCACTTTAGTCTAAAATGTATGTTTTGTAACTGGCAAATGACAACTTTCTCTCATTTACATTTTTTTGCCTCAACAAATGACTATCAAAATGTAACATGACTTTGTGAGTCTCTCCCTTGTCTTAAGTGATGTGAAAAACCCTGAAAAAGGGTGAAAAAGCACACAAGCTTGTAAAACCCAAATGACAGAAGCTTAACCCAGTTCCAGTAGCATGAAGCACTTGGGAGTATCATTACTCCCCCCTGGATGGGATGCTACTTTAACCCAGGGTTACCCCCAGCATTATCATCAGTACCCATTTGTACACCTGGGTGGAGAGGGACAAAGGTGAAGTTAAGTTTCTTGTCTAAGGGAACAACACAGTGCCATTGTCAAGGCTCAAACTCCAGTGGGATACTCAGAAGTCTGATATGCCAACAACTACACTAACCCACCTCCACAAAAAAAAAACTGGAAAACCTGGAGGTAACTTCTTTGTCTCTTTCTAAATTAAATTGAAATCAATCATTTGTCATTGACAGGGTTGTGCTTTCAAAGCATATACAACAGTTTTACTGCTAGCATGTAGAACAATAATAATTAGTAGATCTCTAATCTCTCAAAATAACTAATTTTGTTTAGTACAGTTAAAAGTATTGTCAGCCTTGCTGATTCTTTCACAGTAAAAAAATTTTTGCAACTACGGTAAGTCAAATTAGTTCTTAAATACAAATTTACGGAACATTGGTTTCAAGTAGGAATTTGTTTGAGCTACACTTCACAAAACATACAGCAGAGTATAAAGTATGAGGGGATGAACCTATTCCTTATCAAGAAAGTAATTCCCTTTTAGGTACTCTTTGATTCTTCCAGGCAAAGGAAGCTCATCTACCTGACAGCATCTCATGTTCTGTCGAATGACAAACCTACAAAGATGTTGCAATGAAGGTAATCCATCAAACCTTGATACTGGTGTTGTGAAAA
>OX453286.1:1797500-1806000 GCA_949710005.1 Ricordea florida
GAACGACAGAAACTCACGTTCGCTGCAATCGGGGATTTTGGAGGCATCCCTGTACCTCCGTTCTACACAACCACACAGAAGAAGATAGCGGCACTTATGGGGAAGGTTCGTACACCTGGTATCAGTTTTTAACTAACGCGTTATGTTATCTATCGATGACTATTCTTGGTGGGTTGTGTTTTAGCATATTCGAATGGCAGTGTTGGTCGGGCAAGCGTTCAAGAATTACTCAGTAGTGAGTTTTATTGGGACGGAGCTCCGTTGACTATGAGAACCCCGCAGTGTTTGAACATTCGCAGGGTAAAAAAGTATACTGATGAGATATAAGTAAGAGGTCTCTTTGCGTTAATCTGCCGGAAGTCCATTTCCAACAGAGTGACTGAGAAATAAATGAATAATTTAGCGAAGTACCATGTTTCCACAAGCATCAACAAACGAACACAACAAGTTTCTTCAATAGTGGTCTTCGTCCAATTGATACTTAGCTGTAAATTCGCAATCAATTTGGATTTCAGAAAACTTGATTATAAAAAGATACAACGAAATGCAGTGCTCGACAAAGGCCGTTTTTATTGCCTAACAAACTGATTGTTTACTTCATGGCATGACTTCAAACCTGAATCTGAAAAACTTTCCTCGCGAAAAATAAGGCATACTAACCCACAGTTAAATTAACTATAGTTAGGGAAACTGGGATGAAAAAGTGGCAGTATTTAAATAGTGGTAGGCGAAGTATTGTGAAGACAGAATTTATGAATTCCTCTCTTTTAAGAGTTTCGTGCAGGGCTACAGAATTAGCCGAAGGCTGTTATTTGAGCGCTCTAACACGGTTCAGTTTCCAACGGCATCAATGTCGCTATTTTCATTAGCTGGTTAATGTTACTGTTCTTGTAAAACTGAAGGCAGAAAAACACACAAATAGTTCGGTTTTGTACAGCGAAGTAAAGCGGTTCAAATGGTAATATTATACTGATACTTCTGCAAGAACACTTTCGTTTTTTATCAGCTCTCTTATCAGCAAATGCCTTTCCAACTACAAAAAACTTTAAAAATGTCTTAAATTAAGTATCTTGTTTCTTACAGCAGCACTGCGTTGATGCGCTACTCTGTGATTTGGAGCAAATGGTTACGATGGATGCTTTCGCCCACTACTGAATATTAAAAAGTCAAAATTGAAAAGTGTAGCACACGGTTTGGTCGGTTTGCTTTTTTTTTATTATTCGTTGTGCAGGCAATGAATACGGAATTGAAATTCGAGCTGTAACCAAGTAACGCTGGATCACGTAAAATATCCCTTGATTTACATCGCGTTCTAGCGACGGATCCCTTAATCAATGGATGTCAAAAGGTGACAAAGAGAATGGAGAAAAATGAGCTCCACATAGAACTCTCTACAATGAGGCTACCGAACGACACACCTATAAATCACAAAATGCCTCTGTACAACTTTTATCTATATTCAATATCGTTTATCTGATCAATGCTTGTAACAATGATGGACACATATATGAGAACAATACTGAGAGTGCCTCTTGGTAGTGTTGTCAAAAGTGTGAATATGTGGTAAGTACTTAGAGTGGGGTATGGTAATTAGTGCATGCAAATTTATGTACATACTTAAGCTATGTTTGTTTTTGAGTGTTTGTATCGTAAAGGTTGTATTAGTAGTGGACTGTATTCATGTAACGGTTGCAAGGATTTGTGTAAAAAATACTATCGAAGCAAACTGTTTCAAAGTCTTTTAACAGGCGCCACTTTTCCAGCGTGCTTTGGATAAGCATTAGTGTAGCAGCCTTTAAACCCGGTGTAAGATCTCTTTAGATACAATCTGGCCATTGCAAGGCAATATACTTAGAATGTGACTTTGGTTGCCGTAGTTAAGATTATCCTTTGCACAAGAAACATTGCCGAGGACATTAGTAGAAACTGGAATAGTGGACTCAAAGAGGACATCTTTTAAGTTAAAAAAAAAAACGATAAAACTCTTGAGCATCTTGCTATGCCGTGAAACTTTTTAGGATGATTTTACAACGTACATTTGTATGGGGCGCCAAATGTAAAAATATTATTTAGGTACTTGATCCCTATTTTTTGCGTTATTTATCAAATATCACAAAAGTTATTTTGCAATTTATAAATGACAAATTCAAGTACCTTTGCGATTTATAAATCGCAAGATTGCCATCTTTGCGATTTATAAATCACACTATTGCCAACTTTGCGATTTATAAATCGCAAGAATGCCAACTTTGCGATTTATAAATCGCAAGATTGCAAACTTTGCGATTTATAAATCGCAAGATTGTCAACTTTGCGATTTATAAATCGCACGGTTACTAACCTTGCGATTTATAAATCGCAAGATTACACACTTCGCGATTTATAAATCGCAAAGTAGCAAACTCTGCGATATATAAATAACAAGAATCGGACATTAGCGATTTATAAGTGTGCGATTTATAAATCGCAGATTTTGCGATATATAAATCGCATCTTTTGCGATTTATAAATCGCACATTTTGCGATATATAAATCGCACATTTTGCGATATATAAATCGCACATTTTGCGATATATAAATCGCACAATTTGCGATTTATAAATCGCACAATTTGCGATTTAAAACCGCAAACTCGTGACCTTTATGCCTGCGGTCTCGTGGTACACAGTATTCGCGGGAAAACCATTCTTGTTGTTATGGCAGATAGAGAAGACTCGGCACGACTGCTCTCCTCAGCCGTCTCAAGAGCAATATCTGAGACATTGAGTGCTCAGGACTCATCACAGCAAAGTGAGGTAAGGACACCTTTAAGTTTGCTCATCAATTTTATTTTGATTTATGGCGAATCGGTCTGAATTATGCCATGCTGTCAAGTTGCAGAATGTCACAGTCTCGAGATCGCAGATTGTTTATCAGACTGCCTCTATCCCACCAACCGCCCCTTCTCAGGTTTGTTCCATTTCATCTTTACTTGTGTTGATATATTAACAGTAGCAGAGGTTCCATCGGGGCCAAAATGCAAACAAGTGCCTATTCCATTTGTGACATTAGATCATTTACCTCGCAAACGCGTCTATGTTGGATTTTAGGCATATTAGTTGCGGAAAATGATTGCGACGCAGAGGGAAATGACTTCATGGAAACGTTTTTTTTTTTTTTACTTTTACTATGAAATAAAAACCGTGGTTTTTTCCGTACAAATTCTCAGTTTTAACTTTAATCCAAGAGTAAACGTGACATTCTTCAACCATATAGGATTAAGAAAAGATATCACGACAAACTCTTGGCTCGTTTCTACCCTTTACCACTCAACTCTTTCTGCAGCTGCAAACTGTTTTTTAAGAACACGAGCTAAGTGCCCAATGAAGCATGAACTGTCTCCTATAACAATTCCCATGTGTTCAAAAGTATCATATAGTTAAACTCATCACTACACCAGTAACGAGCTTCGTTGCTGCTTTGTGTTGTAATCGAACATTTAAGAGGGCAAATTCAGAACGAAAGAATGATTAAACTGCTGCCGACAATTTTGATTTTGCTTTCGCGCCAAACAGAGTCAACGCAGCAGACTTTGATCTTATCTGTGAGCCAGGTGAAAGTGAAAGATAAGTAAAATGAACAAAAGTTATGTGATAACAAAAAACGTCTTTAGCTGGTTAGGAAGTGTGGGTTGAATATTGTCGGAAGCATTGGTATTCTTCATTTAAAACAATAAAAGAAATCAGCGAGTTGAGTCGATTCGAGGAGAATTCAACTACCAGAGATCACCACCCATGAAGTGAAGATCTTCGGTGGACTCAGTGGTGTTGGTTGATCGGGTGCCCAGCCGTCTCTCCCAACATATTTGCGGTCCGCAAATGACATAGAAATACTACATTCACCCCAGAAAATTTAACCAACCCATCTAATGATACAAAGAGAAAGCACAATGAAATATGGGGGTACCAACGATAGACCGAAAGGAAATTCAGACTAAAACTATGTCAGTTAAAATCATTTTGTCCTTAATTATTTCAGTTTGAAATCCAACATAGACGCGTTTGCGAGGTAAATGATCTAATGTCACAAATGGAATAGGCACTTGTTTGCATTTTGGCCCCGATGGAACCTCTGCTACTGTTAATATATCAACACAAGTAAAGATGAAATGGAACAAACCTGAGAAGAGGCGGTTGGTGGGATAGAGGCAGTCTGATAAACATTCTGCGATCTCGAGACTGTGACATTCTGCAACTTGACAGCATGGCATAATTCAGACCGATTCGCCATAAATCAAAATAAAATTGATGAGCAAACTTAAGGTGTCCTTACCTCACTTTGCTGTGATGAGTCCTGAGCACTCAATGTCTCAGATATTGCTCTTGAGACGGCTGAGGAGAGCAGTCGTGCCAAGTCTTCTCTATCCGCCATAACAACAAGAATAGTTTTCCCGCGAATACTGTGTACCACGAGACCGCAGGCATAAAGGTCACGAGTTTGCGGTTTTAAATCGCAAATTGTGCGATTTATATATCGCAAAATGTGCGATTTATAAATCGCAAAATGTGCGATTTATAAATCGCAAAATGTGCGATTTATATATCGCAAAATGTGCGATTTATAAATCGCACACTTATAAATCGCTAATGTCCGATTCTTGTTATTTATATATCGCAGAGTTTGCTACTTTGCGATTTATAAATCGCGAAGTGTGTAATCTTGCGATTTATAAATCGCAAGGTTAGTAACCGTGCGATTTATAAATCGCAAAGTTGACAATCTTGCGATTTATAAATCGCAAAGTTTGCAATCTTGCGATTTATAAATCGCAAAGTTGGCATTCTTGCGATTTATAAATCGCAAAGTTGGCAATAGTGTGATTTATAAATCGCAAAGATGGCAATCTTGCGATTTATAAATCGCAAAGGTACTTGAATTTGTCATTTATAAATTGCAAAATAACTTTTGTGATATTTGATAAATAACGCAAAAAATAGGGATCAAGTACCTAAATAATATTTTTACATTTGGCGCCCCATACATTTGGGTCTTCTGCGTGTCCCGCTGAGCAAACAGTTGATGTCTCGAAAAATTAAAGTGCATATGTTCAACTCTTTCACTCCCAAGATTTGAGTAGCAATTCTACTAAGTGAGCACCATACATTTTGTACCATACAGTTTGAATTCAGTTTGAGAATTTGGTATTAGGTCAATTCGAGTTGATCATTTTGTTCAATTCTCATTGTCAGTTTTTCTTTCATTGTAATGATATGGAAAAGAGGAGTTCCATTTTGATCACATCTGGGAGTGAAACCAAGAATAGATAACTGAATGAGCCACGGTCAAAATACGCCTAACGTTTTTATCATATTTTTCCCATATCCGCGGTGAGCTGACTAGTTAGTACTATTAGATTAAATATCCTTGGTGGATCATTCCCCAAATTCTCCTTACTAGCGTTCTGTAGAATATATGGATATAGTGAGGAGAGGTTTTTTAATTACCATTTCTGGAGGCACTTCGCTGTAAGAATCCTTTTTAATTCAGTTACACCAGTCAATCCAGTCACACTAGTCAATCCAGTCACACCAGTCAATCCGGTCACATCAGTCAATTCAGTCAATCCAGTCACACCAGTCAATCCGTTCACACCAGTCAATCCAGTCACACCAGTCAATCCGGTCACATCAGTCAATCCAGTTACACCAGTCAATCCAGTCACACCGGTCAATCCAGTCACACCAGTCAATCCAGTCTTCTTATCGTTCTCCTTACCAGGTCGCTGAGTTAAACCGTGTGAGTTTCATCATTGGGTTAGGAGACAATTTCTACTATGAAGGCGTTAAAAATATCGATGATCCGCGTTTCATTGACACGTTTGAAAACGTCTACACGGACCCCAGCCTTGAAAAGGCCACGTGGTACATGATAGCTGGTAACCACGACCACAGCTCAAATGTGTCTGCACAGATAGCCTATAGCAAAGTGTCCCCCCGGTGGTACTTCCCAGACCTCTTCTACACCGAAGGTAAGGACAGAGATTTCCCGGGGGAGGACTCTGAAATATATCTTGCGTTACTATGTTTTACTGGGCACATCTGAGTAAAGAAGTCGTTGAAGTCTTAAGAGTCTTAAGAGAATTAATATTATTCAAAGTTAAGAATATAGTGTTCCAATATGCCTACATATTTCAAGACCATGCCTGTAACGACGATATGCACGCTCTAAAGCGGTTTTCAAATCACTGTCGAAAGTTTATTATGCGATTGCTTGTTTTGTTTAGTTACAATTGGTGTTTGGCCAAAGAATCTGGCGCCACTTTCAACTAAATAGCAGTAAAAACGTAAACCAATCGCGACGATATCGCACGCGTTTTCCCGCTCTTGGGACCGACGACAAGTATTTGCTTCGCATTCTGATTGGCCATTAGACAGTAAGGCTCTGTTGTGATTGGCTAAAGTAACTGTAGAATTCGAGTGGTCTTTGCTGATGTTTTTCTGAAATTACCGTCATCTTTTCCTACTGCGCTTGTGAACGGCACTTAAGTTAAAGTAGCTTTTTACGTTTTTTATATTTTTCAGAGAGATTGATTCCTGGTTCAGCTGCTACTGTCCAGTTGGTGATGATTGATACAACACTCCTTTGCCACAGAAAGTAAATATTACACCTAGAAACGTTCTTTCAACTTGAGCGCTAATTAACAATTAGATCCGCAGCCCGCAAGGGCTACGGGTCAATAGCCCATGAGGCGAAGCCGAATGGGCTGTTGACCCGTAGCCCTTGAGGGCGAAGGGTCTAATTGTTTTAGTATCACCCAACTAGTCGGACAGAAAAAGCAATAATAAAGTTAGCAAATGCAAGTTGAAGAAAGATTTATTTGGGAATAAAACAAAAGAAAGCGCCACGAATTTCGCTACTCGAGGACTATTACTAATAGACCACTAGTAGCGTAGCCAATCAGATTGCGGCATTTGCATTAGTCCACTAGTTGGGTGATACTAATTTCTTATAGCTCTCGAGCGGGAGACAAAGGCGGGAAGTTTGTAAATCTCGCTGTATCTGATAATACTGATTAAACGTGTTACATCGAATAAGCGTTTGAAAAAGTCATTTGGAGAACCATCAATCTTCTATGATGATTCACAAGAAAAACTTACAATATTGATCACTAACAAACAGTATCACAGTTAAGTAACGTTTAGGGAGTCTCCAAACATGGGAAAGCTAAATTTAGAAAACAATTGTAAACTAAAAGTGTCTTGAATTACCATCCAAATTATCGCATTCGTAACAATTTGTTTACGCATAATATTATGAAGTACAGAATTAAGCTGTAGGACGTAAAATAGAGTTGAAAAACTTCCTGGGTCTAAGGCCCGTTACTTGTTTTGACATATTATTGTCTCTATGTAGCAGAAAGCATTCTAAGGATTTACCAAGTCAGAGAGATCAGCTAGACTGGATAGAGCAGACACTTAGAGAATCCACGTAAGTGATTACAATGTCGTACATTAATCATTCACGTCTTAATTATTATAAGTCTTTAAGGTTAGTGCTAAGAGTATTGGTTTAATTACTTACAGTGCAAATTATCTTCTCGTGGCTGGCCATCACCCAGTCCTCTCAGCTGGTATACACGGCTCTACACCGTGCCTGATTGATAACCTCCAACCTCTGTTGGAAGAGTACGATGTTACGGCTTTTCTTAGTGGCCATGATCACAACCTGCAGGTATTTTAATTTGATACCTTAACGCTCTGATAGAGGATAGAGAAACAAATGAAGAAAGAGAAGACAGAAAGGAAGGGAAGGGAGGTAAAAAACAGAGATGGAATGAACTACAGAGAGAAGGAAGGGGGCATGAGGTAGTTAGGTAATTAGGTAAAAGGCAGATGTGAAACAGAAATGGAAAGGACTGAGATAGTGTACTGATGGAAGGAAGGAGTACAGAGGTGTAGCTAGGATGTTTCAAATGGGGAGTGACACTGTGTCACACCCAGAGTACTTACCAGATTGGCATGTCGACATACACACCGTGTTTTAATAAATGTAACTATCTAGTACTGAAAAAGATTTATTGCATGTTTATTCTTCGGATTCACGTGTTGCAGTAACAATAGTCTCTCTTTTATTACAAACAGCATCTGAAGGACGAGAGCTCCAATGTTCATTACTTTATAACGGGAAATGGAAACTTTTTCAGTCCGCTTATGCTACACAGGAAAGGTGTAAAGAAATTACTAAAGTAAGCCTTTCATCGCATCTTTCTCTGTTTCTTTCCTCGTTCAGTTGATAAGAAAATGGCGATCTGCATTGAGACGAATTTGTGTAGCCCGAATTGACTTCCTAACCCAATGGATAAATACTCTAACTGTGATGATATATAATGCTCCGGATAATACTTACAAAACAGAATCAGATTTGACAGAGGATTGAGTAGTTGCAATAGACTTGAGTCAGTGGGCAGAGTTCTCATGTATATACCTACCACGAGTCCCATTGTATGTAGTTGTTTCCCTTT
>OX453286.1:1806200-1811200 GCA_949710005.1 Ricordea florida
GCTCTGTAAGTAAGTGATCCCTCTTACAGTAACATGACCACCACTTGGCAGATATCTTCTACCAGATGAAACACGCCTTTCATTTGAGGGACTAGGAACACTACTGGAAGCTGTCAGGAATTGAAACAATGTTTAGGTGTGATCCAGCAAACAGCAATCAGGCTATGTTTTTCACCTTGTTTTACATCGTACATGTATGTATCTACCACTGAAGAGAGACTATAAATGTATTGTGGGGATAGTTTCTAAAGAAACTGGTGCTGCGTCAGTGGGAAATTGAAACACAAGAAATTGGGTAAATCAAACGAGTTGATTAAGTAAGTTATACCGGAGCGCATGAATGTATCAATTCATTCATTCGCTCCGACGAAGGGCTAACGCACAAAACATCAGCACCTCCCTTTTACCTTACGGTGGTATAACTTACTTAATCAACTCGTTTGATTTACCCAATTTCTTGAGAGACTAAAAATGGTTAACCACATAGAAACTATGAGTATTAGTACATCTAAAATTCTGTAACAGATGGCAGTGCTTCGCTAACTGTACAATACACAAATTGATGAGTTCATGTACAATAACAGTCAGAGACCAAATTTTCCGAGGCTACACATTTCACCACAAGAGTAAAACCCACAGCTAAAAAGCTATTTTGTTATATGACTACAATAGTATGCAGGTTTTGATTGGCTGTAATATTGGCTGATTTTTTTTCCACATAGACTTGTAAAAGTTGTCTCATTTTCAAAGAAACTGTTTCTTCTATCACTTCTGGTTTCAATCACATGGTCAGGTGTGTTTCGGTTCAGTGAACATGACCTTGATTGACCTCTTGTGCACGCAAGCAGATCTTGAAAAACCCTTCTGGTTTTTCTTTTCCAGTGCTAAAAAGGCCATATAATAAATAACTTATCAACCTCGTCTGTTTGGTCATTACAAGGAAATCGAGGCCTCTGTCCAAGATTTCCCTGTAACGACCTCACTCTCAGTTAATAAGTAGTATGTCGTGAGATGGATCAAAAGGAATAGGTCCTCCTAGTCAACAATGTTTGAACAGCTGATGGTAAATCCTCTGCTACTACCATAAAAGGCTCTGCAAGTCAATTACCGCTATTGATTCTCTGTAAGGATTTGCCCTTGGAGTCCATGACAAACTTCTCCCCATGTAGATGAACAGTTTTGGTCAACTTCCCTGTATTAAAAGAAACAATATTGTCTTGAGATTAATATCTTCACACCAACAAAGAAAGAAAATAAGTAATGGAGTGGACATCATCTTACCAACTTTCCCAGCTGAAGCAAGTGCAACCTTCTTTTTGTAATCTATTCTTGAACAAGATGTCCTTGCTTTTTTTAGTTTGTTAGTTGTGCTTTGGTATGGAATACCAGCAATGACCACTAGTTTGTTTGCTTTCTGGAAAGGAGATAACACAGCATCAACAATTTGTTGGAGTTTACTAGTCTTGGATTATATGCACTGTAGCAAACCTGATATCTTGTTTGGGAGTTTCTCCTTTTTTGTCTTACAATGCTGTATCTGAAAAGGAAGAATACAGAATTAATAATTGACTTGATGTAGCATGTACTGATCAGGAACACCACCTTTCTTGAGATAACCGTAAAACCTCACTTTTCTTATACAGCAGGTCCTCAGTCTACAGAATTAATTTACCTAGACAACAAGTAGCAATCTATAGTTCGTTACCAACATTATACTAAGTGAGATAACTGAAGAGTAAAACTATGCTTTGTATTCTCAACCCACCTCGTCACAGTTCCAGGAGTCCCTCTCAACACAGCTCTCTGTCTCCTAACAATATGATATACAGTACAATGGTTGTTACTTTTCTAACTTTGTTATTTTCAGCCCTTAAATTAAGAGACAACTCTGGGTAGGTGCTTGTAATAACTTGGGACTACTCGTGAGTAAAGGATAAGCAAGACTGATTTATTAAATGATGAAAAGTGATATATATACAAGCGGTTGACATGTGATAATATGATAAGCACTCATTCTTCACATAGTGCGGTAAATAATTAAACCTAGCGAAGCTATTACAGTGCTAACAAATCATTCATTAACAGTATACTGCAGACAACAACAATATGAACACAAAGCAGTCACATCAAATTAACATCATGAATGCAAACAAACCTTTCCATGAATCTTCCTGAAAACATATGCCCACCAAATGAGTTCAGTTTGGTTTTGTATTGTACATGGGACCAACTACTGTTTTGTCTGTGTAACTTTGAGAGCTTGCTAGTTGCCCAAGCATTATACGTCTAAAATAGTACAAATGAAGACAATGATATAAATGTGATATTTAATGGACTGCATCTAAGAGTATCTAAGTCTGTCATACATGCAGCATTAACTGTATGTCTTTCTATGGTTGACCAAGTACAGTACCGGACAGAAGTAACCTAACAGGGAACGCATTACTGGACGCTTAAGGAACGCTAATTGGAACGCTAAGGGAACGCTTAGGGAACACAAGGGAATGCTAACTAGAACACTCAGGGAATGCTAAGTAGAACGCTAAGGGAATACTAAGTAGAATGCTTAAAGATCGCGTTCTGCTTAGCATTCTCTGTTAGGTTTCTTCTGTCCGGTACTGTATGCTGCTTTCACACTGGATCTTAAATATTCTTAAAAGCTGTTTTTATAACAAGGTTTAAAGTTATTCTGTTAGTAGTTACTTCTAAATCCTGGTCTTACTGTACCTCTGTGTATGAACCTGCCTTGTAACGCACATGAAGTGGTCATGAAAATTATTTAAAAAACTGTTTCTAAGATGCAAGTTAAGTAGGTGAGGTCAATACATGAGCCTCCAATGAGTAAAATTCTAAATTCAAATTGATTGTCAAATGTCTACAATAACACAGAATGTGCTTTGATGGACTCTGTTGGCGAGCAAAACAAGAACTTGCAAGTGATCTGCTGCTCTGGACACCAAGCCACAGCACCAAACAGGTTGGTTACCCAGCAACTACCTACACTGACCAGCTATGTAAGAACACAGGATGCCACTCTGAAGACCCTCTGACACTGATGCAAGACCACGGTGAATGGCATGATACACTGGTGAATCTCCAAGCTAGCTTGACCAGATGATGATGTCTAAAATTAGGAAGCTCTGAATATTTGAACATAATTTGGCTTAAATACATCTTTATGCAGGACATCATACCTGGCTTCTAAAGGAATACAATGGTGGCTTGCTTGTTTTAGCTAACTTTGATAGCACTGCTTTTGATTTCTGTGCAGCTTTTCCATGAAACCCAGTTGACCTTTCAAGGACGTAAGGGTTTGTCTTCCCTTTAAACCCTGCATGATGAACTCCTGTCTGGTTCCACTTTAGATTTGAGTGTATAAACTTGGTCCTCGTTTCATCACTCTGAACAGCAAGGTTTGTGGCGGAGGTTGTTGGGGTTCTTGACCACTTCATGGGCGATGGCTGACTGTTTGAAGTTGATAGCATTTTAGACTGAGCTGAGAATAATGATGCTTTTCCTCTGGAGGAGTATAAACCTGAAAACTGCTTAGCAATTGAAATACTTGACTTTTTGGTGTAAAGTTCAGAGTCAGAATGGCTGTTGACATATTCTGCTGTAGATAAAGTACTATTACCTAGTCTTGTCCATTTTAGATCTGACTTCTTGGCAACAGTCCGGGTATCAAAAAAAGAAGGCATTTCTTTTTTAACCATAACATAAGGGTTCCTTGTTAATGATTCTGAATTCACCAAGCTGCTTAAAGATGAAGAACGTGGTAATACTGTTGCAGACAATGCATTAGGTAACTGGGACACTTTAGAAGAGACAGCTGCTTTAGAAACCTTCAGTGATGCTGGTGTGTTTATAATTGCTGAAGTAGTAAGATGAGGATTTGAACTTCTGCAGGACCATGTAGTTCTTGTTGCTTTGACTTCATTTTTTGATGCCTTAAATGAATTTGTGCCAGATGATCCAGGTACTGCAGAACTGGAACCTAAGCAAATACATGTACAACTGTCTTTAATTCCAGACCAGGATGGCAACTCTTGTTTTTTACACTCAAATTGTTATTATAATATTTAATAAATGAAAGATCCTTGCAGTTATAAGCAACATAGCAACAGTCAGTTGCCAAGATAAGACCTGAAAAAAATTCAGGCTTGAATGGAATTTTGAACCCATGACCTTGCAAAATTGATGCAACACAATGTTCCTTACATAACTGCAAGGACCCCTCATTTATTGAATATCTTTCTACTGTGTTGCACACATATGAAGTTTTCATATATATACATCCATTCCATTATTATAAGTTGGATTAATTCTTGTGACCAAGTATTGACACTGTTAAGAAGTTTCATGTTAGGCACTTCTGGGTGGGAGGGTTAGGACACGATGAATATGTGTTATTGACCAAGCGTGAAGTCAATATGGCTACATATCAGCCAAGTTCTTATCAATTTGCATTTGTGTTTGCTAAGACAAAATCAGGGTGAGAATGAAGCCAACATCCAGCCATCTTGACTGAAAATGCTTGCTCAATAAAGGATTTATCACATGGATACTTTTTTTTGTCTCATGGTAAATTCTAAGCAGGCAAGATATAGTGTAGGCCTGTCATACCTGCTCAGGTAGCCAATCAGAACTCAGGTTTGCCTCATTTTTCCTGCTTGCAGAGGCAGCAGTAATAATCATTATTGTTTTCATCTTAAATATACCTTCCAGTTATTCCTATAGTGCAATACATCACCTGGTGAACTAGAAATTCCTTTTCTTCTATCCAAACTATAAGATGATGTTGATGGTTTCACTGCCGACCAAACTTTGTTAGCAGCAGTCTGACCATGGAATGGAACATTGCTCTGTTTTGAAGCAAACAAGGTTCTCTTTTTTACAGTGTCTGATTGACTTTTCCTTTGCCAAGAAAATGCAGTGTGGTTGTTTCTGATGACTGCTTTTGTGCCTTGCACATTTGAATGCTTCTGCCTACTCTGAGGGAC
>OX453286.1:1816200-1878700 GCA_949710005.1 Ricordea florida
CCCTGTACCTCCGTTCTACACAACCACACAGAAGAAGATAGCGGCACTTATGGGGAAGGTTCGTACACCTGGTATCAGTTTTTAACTAACGCGTTATGTTATCTATCGATGACTATTCTTGGTGGGTTGTGTTTTAGCATATTCGAATGGCAGTGTTGGTCGGGCAAGCGTTCAAGAATTACTCAGTAGTGAGTTTTATTGGGACGGAGCTCCGTTGACTATGAGAACCCCGCAGTGTTTGAACATTCGCAGGGTAAAAAAGTATACTGATGAGATATAAGTAAGAGGTCTCTTTGCGTTAATCTGCCGGAAGTCCATTTCCAACAGAGTGACTGAGAAATAAATGAATAATTTAGCGAAGTACCATGTTTCCACAAGCATCAACAAACGAACACAACAAGTTTCTTCAATAGTGGTCTTCGTCCAATTGATACTTAGCTGTAAATTCGCAATCAATTTGGATTTCAGAAAACTTGATTATAAAAAGATACAACGAAATGCAGTGCTCGACAAAGGCCGTTTTTATTGCCTAACAAACTGATTGTTTACTTCATGGCATGACTTCAAACCTGAATCTGAAAAACTTTCCTCGCGAAAAATAAGGCATACTAACCCACAGTTAAATTAACTATAGTTAGGGAAACTGGGATGAAAAAGTGGCAGTATTTAAATAGTGGTAGGCGAAGTATTGTGAAGACAGAATTTATGAATTCCTCTCTTTTAAGAGTTTCGTGCAGGGCTACAGAATTAGCCGAAGGCTGTTATTTGAGCGCTCTAACACGGTTCAGTTTCCAACGGCATCAATGTCGCTATTTTCATTAGCTGGTTAATGTTACTGTTCTTGTAAAACTGAAGGCAGAAAAACACACAAATAGTTCGGTTTTGTACAGCGAAGTAAAGCGGTTCAAATGGTAATATTATACTGATACTTCTGCAAGAACACTTTCGTTTTTTATCAGCTCTCTTATCAGCAAATGCCTTTCCAACTACAAAAAACTTTAAAAATGTCTTAAATTAAGTATCTTGTTTCTTACAGCAGCACTGCGTTGATGCGCTACTCTGTGATTTGGAGCAAATGGTTACGATGGATGCTTTCGCCCACTACTGAATATTAAAAAGTCAAAATTGAAAAGTGTAGCACACGGTTTGGTCGGTTTGCTTTTTTTTTATTATTCGTTGTGCAGGCAATGAATACGGAATTGAAATTCGAGCTGTAACCAAGTAACGCTGGATCACGTAAAATATCCCTTGATTTACATCGCGTTCTAGCGACGGATCCCTTAATCAATGGATGTCAAAAGGTGACAAAGAGAATGGAGAAAAATGAGCTCCACATAGAACTCTCTACAATGAGGCTACCGAACGACACACCTATAAATCACAAAATGCCTCTGTACAACTTTTATCTATATTCAATATCGTTTATCTGATCAATGCTTGTAACAATGATGGACACATATATGAGAACAATACTGAGAGTGCCTCTTGGTAGTGTTGTCAAAAGTGTGAATATGTGGTAAGTACTTAGAGTGGGGTATGGTAATTAGTGCATGCAAATTTATGTACATACTTAAGCTATGTTTGTTTTTGAGTGTTTGTATCGTAAAGGTTGTATTAGTAGTGGACTGTATTCATGTAACGGTTGCAAGGATTTGTGTAAAAAATACTATCGAAGCAAACTGTTTCAAAGTCTTTTAACAGGCGCCACTTTTCCAGCGTGCTTTGGATAAGCATTAGTGTAGCAGCCTTTAAACCCGGTGTAAGATCTCTTTAGATACAATCTGGCCATTGCAAGGCAATATACTTAGAATGTGACTTTGGTTGCCGTAGTTAAGATTATCCTTTGCACAAGAAACATTGCCGAGGACATTAGTAGAAACTGGAATAGTGGACTCGAAGAGGACATCTTTTAAGTTAAAAAAAAAACGATAAAACTCTTGAGCATCTTGCTATGCCGTGAAACTTTTTAGGATGATTTTACAACGTACATTTGTATGGGGCGCCAAATGTAAAAATATTATTTAGGTACTTGATCCCTATTTTTTGCGTTATTTATCAAATATCACAAAAGTTATTTTGCAATTTATAAATGACAAATTCAAGTACCTTTGCGATTTATAAATCGCAAGATTGCCATCTTTGCGATTTATAAATCACACTATTGCCAACTTTGCGATTTATAAATCGCAAGAATGCCAACTTTGCGATTTATAAATCGCAAGATTGCAAACTTTGCGATTTATAAATCGCAAGATTGTCAACTTTGCGATTTATAAATCGCACGGTTACTAACCTTGCGATTTATAAATCGCAAGATTACACACTTCGCGATTTATAAATCGCAAAGTAGCAAACTCTGCGATATATAAATAACAAGAATCGGACATTAGCGATTTATAAGTGTGCGATTTATAAATCGCAGATTTTGCGATATATAAATCGCATCTTTTGCGATTTATAAATCGCACATTTTGCGATATATAAATCGCACATTTTGCGATATATAAATCGCACATTTTGCGATATATAAATCGCACAATTTGCGATTTATAAATCGCACAATTTGCGATTTAAAACCGCAAACTCGTGACCTTTATGCCTGCGGTCTCGTGGTACACAGTATTCGCGGGAAAACCATTCTTGTTGTTATGGCAGATAGAGAAGACTCGGCACGACTGCTCTCCTCAGCCGTCTCAAGAGCAATATCTGAGACATTGAGTGCTCAGGACTCATCACAGCAAAGTGAGGTAAGGACACCTTTAAGTTTGCTCATCAATTTTATTTTGATTTATGGCGAATCGGTCTGAATTATGCCATGCTGTCAAGTTGCAGAATGTCACAGTCTCGAGATCGCAGATTGTTTATCAGACTGCCTCTATCCCACCAACCGCCCCTTCTCAGGTTTGTTCCATTTCATCTTTACTTGTGTTGATATATTAACAGTAGCAGAGGTTCCATCGGGGCCAAAATGCAAACAAGTGCCTATTCCATTTGTGACATTAGATCATTTACCTCGCAAACGCGTCTATGTTGGATTTTAGGCATATTAGTTGCGGAAAATGATTGCGACGCAGAGGGAAATGACTTCATGGAAACGTTTTTTTTTTTTTACTTTTACTATGAAATAAAAACCGTGGTTTTTTCCGTACAAATTCTCAGTTTTAACTTTAATCCAAGAGTAAACGTGACATTCTTCAACCATATAGGATTAAGAAAAGATATCACGACAAACTCTTGGCTCGTTTCTACCCTTTACCACTCAACTCTTTCTGCAGCTGCAAACTGTTTTTTAAGAACACGAGCTAAGTGCCCAATGAAGCATGAACTGTCTCCTATAACAATTCCCATGTGTTCAAAAGTATCATATAGTTAAACTCATCACTACACCAGTAACGAGCTTCGTTGCTGCTTTGTGTTGTAATCGAACATTTAAGAGGGCAAATTCAGAACGAAAGAATGATTAAACTGCTGCCGACAATTTTGATTTTGCTTTCGCGCCAAACAGAGTCAACGCAGCAGACTTTGATCTTATCTGTGAGCCAGGTGAAAGTGAAAGATAAGTAAAATGAACAAAAGTTATGTGATAACAAAAAACGTCTTTAGCTGGTTAGGAAGTGTGGGTTGAATATTGTCGGAAGCATTGGTATTCTTCATTTAAAACAATAAAAGAAATCAGCGAGTTGAGTCGATTCGAGGAGAATTCAACTACCAGAGATCACCACCCATGAAGTGAAGATCTTCGGTGGACTCAGTGGTGTTGGTTGATCGGGTGCCCAGCCGTCTCTCCCAACATATTTGCGGTCCGCAAATGACATAGAAATACTACATTCACCCCAGAAAATTTAACCAACCCATCTAATGATACAAAGAGAAAGCACAATGAAATATGGGGGTACCAACGATAGACCGAAAGGAAATTCAGACTAAAACTATGTCAGTTAAAATCATTTTGTCCTTAATTATTTCAGTTTGAAATCCAACATAGACGCGTTTGCGAGGTAAATGATCTAATGTCACAAATGGAATAGGCACTTGTTTGCATTTTGGCCCCGATGGAACCTCTGCTACTGTTAATATATCAACACAAGTAAAGATGAAATGGAACAAACCTGAGAAGAGGCGGTTGGTGGGATAGAGGCAGTCTGATAAACATTCTGCGATCTCGAGACTGTGACATTCTGCAACTTGACAGCATGGCATAATTCAGACCGATTCGCCATAAATCAAAATAAAATTGATGAGCAAACTTAAGGTGTCCTTACCTCACTTTGCTGTGATGAGTCCTGAGCACTCAATGTCTCAGATATTGCTCTTGAGACGGCTGAGGAGAGCAGTCGTGCCAAGTCTTCTCTATCCGCCATAACAACAAGAATAGTTTTCCCGCGAATACTGTGTACCACGAGACCGCAGGCATAAAGGTCACGAGTTTGCGGTTTTAAATCGCAAATTGTGCGATTTATATATCGCAAAATGTGCGATTTATAAATCGCAAAATGTGCGATTTATAAATCGCAAAATGTGCGATTTATATATCGCAAAATGTGCGATTTATAAATCGCACACTTATAAATCGCTAATGTCCGATTCTTGTTATTTATATATCGCAGAGTTTGCTACTTTGCGATTTATAAATCGCGAAGTGTGTAATCTTGCGATTTATAAATCGCAAGGTTAGTAACCGTGCGATTTATAAATCGCAAAGTTGACAATCTTGCGATTTATAAATCGCAAAGTTTGCAATCTTGCGATTTATAAATCGCAAAGTTGGCATTCTTGCGATTTATAAATCGCAAAGTTGGCAATAGTGTGATTTATAAATCGCAAAGATGGCAATCTTGCGATTTATAAATCGCAAAGGTACTTGAATTTGTCATTTATAAATTGCAAAATAACTTTTGTGATATTTGATAAATAACGCAAAAAATAGGGATCAAGTACCTAAATAATATTTTTACATTTGGCGCCCCATACATTTGGGTCTTCTGCGTGTCCCGCTGAGCAAACAGTTGATGTCTCGAAAAATTAAAGTGCATATGTTCAACTCTTTCACTCCCAAGATTTGAGTAGCAATTCTACTAAGTGAGCACCATACATTTTGTACCATACAGTTTGAATTCAGTTTGAGAATTTGGTATTAGGTCAATTCGAGTTGATCATTTTGTTCAATTCTCATTGTCAGTTTTTCTTTCATTGTAATGATATGGAAAAGAGGAGTTCCATTTTGATCACATCTGGGAGTGAAACCAAGAATAGATAACTGAATGAGCCACGGTCAAAATACGCCTAACGTTTTTATCATATTTTTCCCATATCCGCGGTGAGCTGACTAGTTAGTACTATTAGATTAAATATCCTTGGTGGATCATTCCCCAAATTCTCCTTACTAGCGTTCTGTAGAATATATGGATATAGTGAGGAGAGGTTTTTTAATTACCATTTCTGGAGGCACTTCGCTGTAAGAATCCTTTTTAATTCAGTTACACCAGTCAATCCAGTCACACTAGTCAATCCAGTCACACCAGTCAATCCGGTCACATCAGTCAATTCAGTCAATCCAGTCACACCAGTCAATCCGTTCACACCAGTCAATCCAGTCACACCAGTCAATCCGGTCACATCAGTCAATCCAGTTACACCAGTCAATCCAGTCACACCGGTCAATCCAGTCACACCAGTCAATCCAGTCTTCTTATCGTTCTCCTTACCAGGTCGCTGAGTTAAACCGTGTGAGTTTCATCATTGGGTTAGGAGACAATTTCTACTATGAAGGCGTTAAAAATATCGATGATCCGCGTTTCATTGACACGTTTGAAAACGTCTACACGGACCCCAGCCTTGAAAAGGCCACGTGGTACATGATAGCTGGTAACCACGACCACAGCTCAAATGTGTCTGCACAGATAGCCTATAGCAAAGTGTCCCCCCGGTGGTACTTCCCAGACCTCTTCTACACCGAAGGTAAGGACAGAGATTTCCCGGGGGAGGACTCTGAAATATATCTTGCGTTACTATGTTTTACTGGGCACATCTGAGTAAAGAAGTCGTTGAAGTCTTAAGAGTCTTAAGAGAATTAATATTATTCAAAGTTAAGAATATAGTGTTCCAATATGCCTACATATTTCAAGACCATGCCTGTAACGACGATATGCACGCTCTAAAGCGGTTTTCAAATCACTGTCGAAAGTTTATTATGCGATTGCTTGTTTTGTTTAGTTACAATTGGTGTTTGGCCAAAGAATCTGGCGCCACTTTCAACTAAATAGCAGTAAAAACGTAAACCAATCGCGACGATATCGCACGCGTTTTCCCGCTCTTGGGACCGACGACAAGTATTTGCTTCGCATTCTGATTGGCCATTAGACAGTAAGGCTCTGTTGTGATTGGCTAAAGTAACTGTAGAATTCGAGTGGTCTTTGCTGATGTTTTTCTGAAATTACCGTCATCTTTTCCTACTGCGCTTGTGAACGGCACTTAAGTTAAAGTAGCTTTTTACGTTTTTTATATTTTTCAGAGAGATTGATTCCTGGTTCAGCTGCTACTGTCCAGTTGGTGATGATTGATACAACACTCCTTTGCCACAGAAAGTAAATATTACACCTAGAAACGTTCTTTCAACTTGAGCGCTAATTAACAATTAGATCCGCAGCCCGCAAGGGCTACGGGTCAATAGCCCATGAGGCGAAGCCGAATGGGCTGTTGACCCGTAGCCCTTGAGGGCGAAGGGTCTAATTGTTTTAGTATCACCCAACTAGTCGGACAGAAAAAGCAATAATAAAGTTAGCAAATGCAAGTTGAAGAAAGATTTATTTGGGAATAAAACAAAAGAAAGCGCCACGAATTTCGCTACTCGAGGACTATTACTAATAGACCACTAGTAGCGTAGCCAATCAGATTGCGGCATTTGCATTAGTCCACTAGTTGGGTGATACTAATTTCTTATAGCTCTCGAGCGGGAGACAAAGGCGGGAAGTTTGTAAATCTCGCTGTATCTGATAATACTGATTAAACGTGTTACATCGAATAAGCGTTTGAAAAAGTCATTTGGAGAACCATCAATCTTCTATGATGATTCACAAGAAAAACTTACAATATTGATCACTAACAAACAGTATCACAGTTAAGTAACGTTTAGGGAGTCTCCAAACATGGGAAAGCTAAATTTAGAAAACAATTGTAAACTAAAAGTGTCTTGAATTACCATCCAAATTATCGCATTCGTAACAATTTGTTTACGCATAATATTATGAAGTACAGAATTAAGCTGTAGGACGTAAAATAGAGTTGAAAAACTTCCTGGGTCTAAGGCCCGTTACTTGTTTTGACATATTATTGTCTCTATGTAGCAGAAAGCATTCTAAGGATTTACCAAGTCAGAGAGATCAGCTAGACTGGATAGAGCAGACACTTAGAGAATCCACGTAAGTGATTACAATGTCGTACATTAATCATTCACGTCTTAATTATTATAAGTCTTTAAGGTTAGTGCTAAGAGTATTGGTTTAATTACTTACAGTGCAAATTATCTTCTCGTGGCTGGCCATCACCCAGTCCTCTCAGCTGGTATACACGGCTCTACACCGTGCCTGATTGATAACCTCCAACCTCTGTTGGAAGAGTACGATGTTACGGCTTTTCTTAGTGGCCATGATCACAACCTGCAGGTATTTTAATTTGATACCTTAACGCTCTGATAGAGGATAGAGAAACAAATGAAGAAAGAGAAGACAGAAAGGAAGGGAAGGGAGGTAAAAAACAGAGATGGAATGAACTACAGAGAGAAGGAAGGGGGCATGAGGTAGTTAGGTAATTAGGTAGAAGGCAGATGTGAAACAGAAATGGAAAGGACTGAGATAGTGTACTGATGGAAGGAAGGAGTACAGAGGTGTAGCTAGGATGTTTCAAATGGGGAGTGACACTGTGTCACACCCAGAGTACTTACCAGATTGGCATGTCGACATACACACCGTGTTTTAATAAATGTAACTATCTAGTACTGAAAAAGATTTATTGCATGTTTATTCTTCGGATTCACGTGTTGCAGTAACAATAGTCTCTCTTTTATTACAAACAGCATCTGAAGGACGAGAGCTCCAATGTTCATTACTTTATAACGGGAAATGGAAACTTTTTCAGTCCGCTTATGCTACACAGGAAAGGTGTAAAGAAATTACTAAAGTAAGCCTTTCATCGCATCTTTCTCTGTTTCTTTCCTCGTTCAGTTGATAAGAAAATGGCGATCTGCATTGAGACGAATTTGTGTAGCCCGAATTGACTTCCTAACCCAATGGATAAATACTCTAACTGTGATGATATATAATGCTCCGGATAATACTTACAAAACAGAATCAGATTTGACAGAGGATTGAGTAGTTGCAATAGACTTGAGTCAGTGGGCAGAGTTCTCATGTATATACCTACCACGAGTCCCATTGTATGTAGTTGTTTCCCTTTACAGGCAGAGATCTCATGTATATACCCACCACGAGTTCCCTGTACGTAATGGTGCATTGAATAATTTAACGTGTCACGGTTACGTAGTTGGGAACTCATATTGGGTATCGGTGGAATCTTTCCCAGTCTGTGAAAGTGCTTTGTGGTAAAGTAAGAGTTCGTGATAGTCTGAGTTTGAGGACAAACATTGGTGTTTTTTTTTTTATGTTAAATGTATCGAGTGTTTGATATAACATAAGACATAACATAACACATAACATAAGACATAACATAAAATAACACATAACATATTCCTCTATACGGGGCTATTCTGCCGTAAAATGCAATAAGAAAAAAAACATTATATATATATATATATATATATATATATATATATATATATATAGTTGTGTAGAAAAGAAGGTTTGCCAACGATGACGCTAGTGAGAAGGATCCCAAAGGATACGCGACGCTTACACTCGGTGGATTTAGTAGGAATGAAAGAGGAACAGCGAACTTCTCACATGAGGTTTAATACTGTAGACGTTTCGCCCATTCGGGCTTCTTCAGTACAGTATGTAAGATTAAAAAGATTACAAATACTTGGAATAAAAAAATTATTTACAATATTGGTGTCTTATATATGAGAAAGGAAAGAAAAAAGAAAATTACAAACAATAAAAATTTTTTAAAAAACTAACATCTAATAAAAACCTAATGAATAGGGACTAATTAGTGATACAATTTGTGATCCCTAATTGGGCCCTTGATTAACATATATAGAATAAAAACTTTACGTAATAAGACTTGTGAAAAGAAAAGAAACAAAACCGTTGACAGATGTTAGTTAAATCTTATTCTATTCCTTGAATTGAATTCAGATCTTTTATTCAATCCATAAGGCTGAAGGGTGCAAAGTTGTGCACTCCAATAAGCTTCTCTTGTTAGAAGACGTTCATCAAGGCTGTTATTGTCTCTTGGGTTGGAAATTTGTTCAATTATTGTAAAATTGAAGTCACAGAGAACATGAAGAGTTTTGTTGAAGTGTGTCGCAACTTCACAAGTTTTCTTATTAGTATTCATGGCCGATTTATGATTCCGAAAACGCACTTTGAATTCATTGCTAGTCGAACCTACATATTGCACACTACATTTTGTGCAGGTGACCAAATAGATAACATTTTTGGATTTGCAATGAAGATGTTGTGTAATTTGGTAGGATCTTTTAGAACTAGCGCTAGTAAAGTGGTCAGATTCAACTAAAAAGTTACGGCAAAGATCGCATTTACCTTTGCATTTAAAACAGCCATGTTTATCAGAGTCATTGTCCTCCATTCTACGTGGGCGTGCAAGAATTTCCTTTATGTTTTTAGATCTTCTGTAAGATGGAATAATTGATCCTCGAGGGAAAATTTTAGAAAGGGAAGGAGAATCATAAATAAGATGTTTATGAGAATTGAGAATTTTTCCAATGCTAGGTAAAATAGGGTTGTAATCTAAAACCAATGGAAAAATTTTTTTGGATTCTCTATTGGCAGGGGCAAGAAGGTCCTCCCTGGGAATAGATTTAACTTTCTCGAATTGTTGTTTCACCTGGATAGGATTATAGCCTCTATTAATTAAATAACTCTCATATTCATTACTTCGTTTGTCAAAAGATTCAGGGGTGGAACAATTTCTTTTGACTCTGGTAGCAACACTTAATGGAATGGCCTTAGAACAGTGAGCTGGGTGGGCACTGCTACGCAACAAATAAATATGATTATCGGTAGGCTTGGAGTAGATATCCGTTTGGATAAATCCGTCAACAAGATTAAGTGTAAGATCTAAAACATTAAGAGATATCGGAGAATGAACAAGGGTAAACTTAATGGTGGGGTAAAGAGAATTGATAAACTCAGTGAACTCAATTAATTTAGAGTGCCCTTGTGTCCAAAGATCGAAAATGTCATCCCTATATCTCCACCACAGATTTGGTTTGATGGTCCCTGATCTAGCTTTTTTGTCAATTACCCCCATGGCTAAGTCGGCATAGCTGCATGCATTTTTGGGCCCCATGGCCGTTCCATGAATTTGGAGAAAATTTTCACCTTTGAATTGAGAATTATTGTGTTGTAGGCAGATCTTAACCGCTTCTACAATACAATCAGTGGATGGAAAATTAGTTGTTCTGGAATTAAGGGCTTCTGTTATTGCGTTGATTCCCAAATGGTTATCAATATTGGGAAACATGGCAACAACATCCCAAGATACTAAAAGACTTTCCTTTGGGAAAGGACCCGTTTTGTTAAGATCTTGAATCTTTTGTAATAAATGGGTGGTGTCCTTGACGAAGGATGGTAAATCTTGGGCAAGAGGCTTGAGATAGAATTCAGTGAAAGCTGAAAGGTTTTCAATTGCCGTCCCACAGCAAGATGTAATAAGCCTAAGGGGATTCCCGTCCTTATGGGTCTTGATGGTGCCGAAGGCTTTTCCTGGCTTTGCGTTCTTGTTGGTAACCCATTGGGCAATTTCTTTACTGATTTGGCCTCTCTCAAGCCACTTTCTACCCCATTGTGAGATAACGTTAACAACCCCCGTGCTAGGATCTGAATCAAGTTTCTTATAGTGGAGCTGGTTTTCTAGTTGTTCTTTCATTTTGGCATCATAGACCTCCGTGTCAATCACAACAAATTTGGAACCCTTGTCTTGGATCTTGATAGTGAGCCCTTCGAAATCTCTCAGTGTGGACAATGCCTGCCTTTCTCCGGGAGAAAGATTATCTGGTATAGAGCGAATATTATTAGGATTGAACAGGTCTTTCTTAACCGAATCTAAGAAAAGTTCAAGCTCAGGAAAACGAGATACAGGGACTTTCCACCGCGAAGTTTTTTTAATCGCTGGAAACAAGGGCAGGCTATTGTCAACGCTAGAGTCATCGACGCTCTGGTCATTGTGAAAGAAAACAGCTGCTCTCAGTCTATTTTCAAATTTCTCCCAGTCTTCTAGTAGTTTAACACGATTAACGTCGCGGGGAATTGGGCAAAAAGATGGACCCTTGCTAAGCAATGATTTGCTTAGCAAGGGTCCATCTTTTTGCCCGATTCCCCGCGACGTTAATCGTGTTAAACTACTAGAAGACTGGGAGAAATTTGAAAATAGACTGAGAGCAGCTGTTTTCTTTCACAATGACCAGAGCGTCGATGACTCTAGCGTTGACAATAGCCTGCCCTTGTTTCCAGCGATTAAAAAAACTTCGCGGTGGAAAGTCCCTGTATCTCGTTTTCCTGAGCTTGAACTTTTCTTAGATTCGGTTAAGAAAGACCTGTTCAATCCTAATAATATTCGCTCTATACCAGATAATCTTTCTCCCGGAGAAAGGCAGGCATTGTCCACACTGAGAGATTTCGAAGGGCTCACTATCAAGATCCAAGACAAGGGTTCCAAATTTGTTGTGATTGACACGGAGGTCTATGATGCCAAAATGAAAGAACAACTAGAAAACCAGCTCCACTATAAGAAACTTGATTCAGATCCTAGCACGGGGGTTGTTAACGTTATCTCACAATGGGGTAGAAAGTGGCTTGAGAGAGGCCAAATCAGTAAAGAAATTGCCCAATGGGTTACCAACAAGAACGCAAAGCCAGGAAAAGCCTTCGGCACCATCAAGACCCATAAGGACGGGAATCCCCTTAGGCTTATTACATCTTGCTGTGGGACGGCAATTGAAAACCTTTCAGCTTTCACTGAATTCTATCTCAAGCCTCTTGCCCAAGATTTACCATCCTTCGTCAAGGACACCACCCATTTATTACAAAAGATTCAAGATCTTAACAAAACGGGTCCTTTCCCAAAGGAAAGTCTTTTAGTATCTTGGGATGTTGTTGCCATGTTTCCCAATATTGATAACCATTTGGGAATCAACGCAATAACAGAAGCCCTTAATTCCAGAACAACTAATTTTCCATCCACTGATTGTATTGTAGAAGCGGTTAAGATCTGCCTACAACACAATAATTCTCAATTCAAAGGTGAAAATTTTCTCCAAATTCATGGAACGGCCATGGGGCCCAAAAATGCATGCAGCTATGCCGACTTAGCCATGGGGGTAATTGACAAAAAAGCTAGATCAGGGACCATCAAACCAAATCTGTGGTGGAGATATAGGGATGACATTTTCGATCTTTGGACACAAGGGCACTCTAAATTAATTGAGTTCACTGAGTTTATCAATTCTCTTTACCCCACCATTAAGTTTACCCTTGTTCATTCCCCGATATCTCTTAATGTTTTAGATCTTACACTTAATCTTGTTGACGGATTTATCCAAACGGATATCTACTCCAAGCCTACCGATAATCATATTTATTTGTTGCGTAGCAGTGCCCACCCAGCTCACTGTTCTAAGGCCATTCCATTAAGTGTTGCTACCAGAGTCAAAAGAAATTGTTCCACCCCTGAATCTTTTGACAAACGAAGTAATGAATATGAGAGTTATTTAATTAATAGAGGCTATAATCCTATCCAGGTGAAACAACAATTCGAGAAAGTTAAATCTATTCCCAGGGAGGACCTTCTTGCCCCTGCCAATAGAGAATCCAAAAAAATTTTTCCATTGGTTTTAGATTACAACCCTATTTTACCTAGCATTGGAAAAATTCTCAATTCTCATAAACATCTTATTTATGATTCTCCTTCCCTTTCTAAAATTTTCCCTCGAGGATCAATTATTCCATCTTACAGAAGATCTAAAAACATAAAGGAAATTCTTGCACGCCCACGTAGAATGGAGGACAATGACTCTGATAAACATGGCTGTTTTAAATGCAAAGGTAAATGCGATCTTTGCCGTAACTTTTTAGTTGAATCTGACCACTTTACTAGCGCTAGTTCTAAAAGATCCTACCAAATTACACAACATCTTCATTGCAAATCCAAAAATGTTATCTATTTGGTCACCTGCACAAAATGTAGTGTGCAATATGTAGGTTCGACTAGCAATGAATTCAAAGTGCGTTTTCGGAATCATAAATCGGCCATGAATACTAATAAGAAAACTTGTGAAGTTGCGACACACTTCAACAAAACTCTTCATGTTCTCTGTGACTTCAATTTTACAATAATTGAACAAATTTCCAACCCAAGAGACAATAACAGCCTTGATGAACGTCTTCTAACAAGAGAAGCTTATTGGAGTGCACAACTTTGCACCCTTCAGCCTTATGGATTGAATAAAAGATCTGAATTCAATTCAAGGAATAGAATAAGATTTAACTAACATCTGTCAACGGTTTTGTTTCTTTTCTTTTCACAAGTCTTATTACGTAAAGTTTTTATTCTATATATGTTAATCAAGGGCCCAATTAGGGATCACAAATTGTATCACTAATTAGTCCCTATTCATTAGGTTTTTATTAGATGTTAGTTTTTTAAAAAAATTTTATTGTTTGTAATTTTCTTTTTTCTTTCCTTTCTCATATATAAGACACCAATATTGTAAATAATTTTTTTATTCCAAGTATTTGTAATCTTTTTAATCTTACATACTGTACTGAAGAAGCCCGAATGGGCGAAACGTCTACAGTATTAAACCTCATGTGAGAAGTTCGCTGTTCCTCTTTCATTCCTACTATATATATATATATATATATATATATATATATATATATATATATACATATGTGTGTGTGTGTGTGTGTGTTATTTACCGGGTGGGAGGTCCGTATGTTGGAAAAACTGTGCCCTTGGTCTTGTCAAGACCAAGGGCACAGTTTTTTCCTATACGGACCGACCTAGGCCGGTGAATAACATTTTTTTTGGATGTCTTCCTTTAAAAGTAAGAAAAGAGATAGGAAATTGCTACAGGAGGGAAAAAATCCGGCCCGTGGGTTGTATCGTAAAAAGCTGGACCGGTCATGCGCGAATTTGATTAGCCAATCAAATTTGGGGATTTAGGATTCCGACCTGCTCAGATGCTTGAGAAAAAAATAAGTATATATATTTAGTATATACCAACTCAGCAACCTCTCATTTTGAGCAATCTGATTGGCTCTCCACCTCGGAATATTCAACACTATCTCCTTCCTAGGAGGTGATTAATGTAGGGGCTTCTGGGTAATCCTTGTGTTAGTGAAGGCGTCCAAATTAGCGAAATATGGCTGGCAAATTAGCGAAATATGGCTGGCATCGATTAATGCTTCTCAGCTTTTTCGAAGAAGTTTTACTAGAAAAATTAAGTAAAACGCTACCAAGATGAAACGTTAACCTGGGCAGGACAACAACGCAAATGAACGACACAACCATGAAAACTGCACGTGCAAAATAACGTCCGGTAAGCGTACCCCAAATGACCATCTTCCGTTGTAAAGTTTTTCACCGGTTGTGTTACTCTCGGCGTCGTCGTCGAGTTTGCCTAAGCTCCCTACTAAGGCTGCTTCATCGGTATATACTAAAACAATTGTTCTCTTCAATCTCGGTGAAAAGTGGCTTTAGGAATATTTACCTCTGCCACTATTCACCTCGATTTCTGAGAATAATTGTTAAATATACAATAATAAAATTGCATGGAAGCAAAAATGTATACAAGTGTAGCAAATAGAAATATTTACATAGATTTAAGTGGATTACATTTGTAAAAAATGTTATTCAAATTGTTTAAGAAGCACTTCCAAGAAACTTAAGATATTGCCAGTCGCCCGAATGTCCTCTGTCAGTAAGTTGTTTTCTTTTGCCCCACGAAAAGCGAGAGAACGTTGACCAGTTGATAGTCTGCATCTGGGTAATTTTAGATGTGACTTATTTCTAGAGCTATGACCTCATACAGCTTCTCAAACGAAATTATTTAAGAGGGAAAACCCTGCAAATACGAGCCGTGTTTCATCAGATATCCAAACACGTCACGGTGCCTTATTTCCTTTGTCTTTCTGTAATGCGGTACTGATGAGTTTGAACAGTATTACATAATGATCATACACATATGTCTTGGTTGCAATCAAGATCAAAAAAATACGGAGATTAATTAACCATAATCATTTTTTTTTTTAGGTTTTTCCACGGCAACGCAGGGGCGTTTATTCTTTTTGAAGCCACCCCTGACTGTCTTAACGTCCTTCTAATAGAGGAAAATGGAACCACAGTATACAACCAAACGCTTCAGCCGAGGACTATATTTAAGGACGAAAAAGGCGATGACAATCCAATACTCGACGATTTCTTTACTTCACAGTCTTGACGGATTGTGTTCTGTACACTAAATGCATCTTACATAGTCAGAGGTCCGAATTCTGACATAGTCGACTTAGTACAATTGGGACATGGGAGGATTTAGGGATAAGGGAGGGGAGGGTGGGAGTAATCGGATTCTTTTGTGTCAACAAGTGCTCTGGCAAAACAAAACAACAAGGATCACACATCTATAAATAAATGGAAATTGAAAACTCTCTCGTCGAATATTACAATAAATGTTTGAGGGCAAACGCTTTTAATGCAGACATACACCGGAAACCAATAGGTAACAAGAACCTTGTACACTGGACTGCAGTCAAATAAGTTAAAAAAAAAGAGAGAGAAACTAAGTTGTACAAAATACGAATCCGTATTGCACGATTTTCTGTTGAATAATCCCTACGTGTAGACTTTGAAATCCAGTGAGCTGACGACTGATGAATACTTTTATGGTGGTCTTATGAAATAACTGTTTCAAGTAATACTATATTGATGAAAAGTGATCCTATCGATCAAAACACTCAAACTCTCTTCTGCAGTGCAATCCTTCAAAGTAAAAACTGGGTTCAACTGAAATTAATTGCGAAGGGACTGTTCTTGTTTAGACGAGCAATTACACTTAATTTCGCTGTTGTTTTGGTTCGTTTCCTGACCAGGAAATGTTGTAAAAACTTGAAATGATAATTCAGGTGTTATTGTGTTAGTTCCGGCTTACGCAATAATCACTTCTTCAATTTGAAATGCTATTACGACCCGCGCAACCAAATGCCTCATACTTAATGCCAGCTTAATCCTATTCCAGATGTTTTTTTTGTTTTACTTGATAAATTGCTTCTCTGCGGGCAAATCGATTACCAAAAGAGGAAAGCGAAAGTGTGGGCGAGATACCGCAAGTGACATGTATATGAAGAGTATGCTATTTTGAAAGTTTTCCAGGGCTTAAAGTTGGCAGGTTAAAAGCATTGATTTTAAGCTGTTTATATTGTTTTTGAAGAGAGGAAAAGACAAAAAAATTTTAACAAATAGACTTTGAATGTTAAGTATTTCAACATTAATGGTACAACAGCAGAGCAACTGGCGGCACAATCTCGCATCTCTTTGTTGTGTAAATAAGATGATGTTGAAATTAAATTGTGAATTCTTCTTTTTACATTCTTTCTTAATCCCTGTTCGGAAAAACTAACGTATGTTCTAGCTGCTTGATTCGCTTGACCTGTACGTTACAGATTAAGCTGAACGAGAGGCAACGGAAATTACTGCGACAAATGAATCAATTCGCGAGAGACGAAAATGGCGAGCAGGCACGATTTCAGCTGACTACTTTGACGATATACAAGAGCAATTTAACACCCGAGTAGTCGACGTTTTCTTTAGTTAAAAAAGGCACAGCCACTTTCACAGAATAGCTTCGTTTTACCAAGGATGGTGGAATGTAAGAATAACACGTTACAAGGCAGCGCTAGCCCTGTCGCCACAGTTTCTGCCCCCAGTGCCCAGTCCCAAGCGATGCAATCGGCTGTGTTGTATCTTCTGTTCCTTGCCAACGCTTTTGGTAACATTTTTATCTGCTGGGCAATATCGCGTACAAAGTCTCTGAGACAGAAACCGAATGCATTGCTGCTGGTCAGTCTTGCCATATCTGACCTCTGTCAACTGTTCTTCATCACCTTCAGACTGACCTGGCTGTACGACATTGAAACAGCGACAATGGCGTGTGAAGCGTTCTCCGTTTTTTTGGTGATTCTTTTGTATGTTAGCGTTCTTCACATGTGCCTTCTCAGCTGCGATCGCTACGCCGCCATTATCTACCCCCTTCTCTACAAAACGATCTCCACCACGGGACGGGTTCGAGGCGCCGTCGTCGTCGCCTGGACGGCTCCGCTCATCTCTCTTGGGGTCATGTCTCCTTTGTTGCACAGAAACGAGAACATGGTTTTCACATCAAGCATTCTCGGCTGCTCAGTGTTGTGTACTAAAACATCTGTAGCGCATCAAGTTCACCTGATCTTTAACACGAGCGTGTTTGTCGCCATTCCGTTTCTGGTCATGATTTTTGTCCACTGTCGAATAGCGGTGATCTCCTGGCAACAGACCAGCCGCATCGAACCAGGGGAACACCTGAATCCTGAAATGAGGAGACTCAGAATACAGCAGAAGAAAGAAATGAAGTGGATGAGGACCATAGGTAAATACACTGATGGTACTGTATAGAAAAACAAACAGTACCACACGGTACAGTACTGTTCAGTAGCTTTCCAAAGAATGGTTACACTGCATGGTTTGATCCACAGATGAAACCGTTAGAACCACACTGTACACTGAAACAAACTACCACAATACAGTACTGTTCAGTAGCTTTCCAAAGAATGGTTACGCTGCATGGTTTGATCCACAAATGTAAAAGTTAGAACCACACTGTACAGTAAAACAGACGGTAACACAGAACAGTAGCTGGAATGATTTCCGCACAGGTCCCTACTTCATTATTCATGCGGTAGCTGTGCTGCTTCGTTCTTCGAAAACAAGACAAGTTTGCACACAATCCAGCTACAACATGCATAATGAAGTAGTGACCTGTGCGGAAATCTTGCCCAGTAGCTTTCCAAAGAATGGTCACAAAACGTGGTTTCAACCGGTTTTTAGTTTTCTTAGCACTTTTTGTTTTGCACGTGTAGCGATTATCGTTGTGAGGTAATCAATTCATTTCCACACATCAATCCTTTTATTTCTCCAAATTTTGTTGAAGATAGCTTGCACAGTTTTTTTGCCACGGCTGCTCGTACAATAAACTTTTATTGTGTCTTATTTCCAGCCGCTCGCTTTACAGGTTTTCTTTTTCTCGTTACAAATCCGGCGGCCAAAATAGAACATCATATTCATCAATCCGTTGTTTGTAAGTTCCCTTTACCGAAGTCCAAATTTACATGTCAGTATAAAAACACCTGGACAGGGTCCTGTTGATCTAGGCTGACTGGCAGCCCAGTTGAGCTTAGCTAGTAGATGCACTAAGCTTCGTATTTTGAACGATTAAATAGTAAGTGAGAAGTTACATTGTAAATTCTGTAGTTGGTTAATTACTTGGTTTAACCCTTTAAGCCCCGAGGGGTCTGCCTGTGACGAGTAAAATCGTCTGGCGTTAGCCAGAGTAAAATCTGTAAAGACACTATTGGGGCTTAAAGGGTTAAGGAGATAGTTTTTAACCCTTTAAGCCCCGAGGGGTCTGCCTGTGAAGAGTAAAATCGTCTGGCGTTGGCCAGAGTAAAATCTGTAAAGACGCTATTGGGGCTTAAAGGGTTAACAGTATACCTCCGGGAAAAAAATGTTCCATCCCAAAGTCGGATCCATTTGGGACTGAGTCCGTGTGGACATAGCTTTGGGTATTGAAGAAATCATTTTAACTTTGACAAGGCCCGTTAACAAACAGTAACATGTCATCATATATCCAAACACTTCAGGGGACTTCATTTCCTATTTCTTTCCCTTATAGGTCATTTTTGAATTTAAGGGTGATTACGCAATTTGTTTGCTTTTTCTTTTCCAACGCTGAACCTTAACGAATCAGAAGTAGACATAATAACAAACGGTGATTGGCTGACGAGTGTCACATCACTTCCTTAACGAATCAGAAGTAGACATAATAACAAACGGTGATTGGCTGACGAGTGTCACATCACTTTCTTAACGAACCAGAAGTAGACATAATAACAAACGGTGATTGGCTGACGAGTGTCACATCACTTTCTTAACGAACCAGAAGTAGACATAATAACAAACGGTGATTGGCTGACGAGTGTCACATCACTTTCTTAACGAATCAGAAGTAGACATAATAACAAACGGTGATTGGCTGACGAGTGTCACATTACTTTCTTAACGAATCAGAAGTAGACATAATAACAAACGGTGATTGGCTGACGAGTGTCACATTACTTTCTTAACGAATCAGAAGTAGACATAATAACAAACGGTGATTGGCTGACGAGTGTCACATTACTTTCTTAACGAATCAGAAGTAGACATAATAACAAACGGTGATTGGCTGACGAGTGTCACATTACTTTCTTAACGAATCAGAAGTAGACATAATAACAAACGGTGATTGGCTGACGAGTGTCACATTACTTTCTTAACGAATCAGAAGTAGACATAATAACAAACGGTGATTGGCTGACGAGTGTCACATCACTTTCTTAACGAACCAGAAGTAGACATAATAACAAACGGTGATTGGCTGACGAGTGTCACATCACTTTCTTAACGAACCAGAAGTAGACATAATAACAAACGGTGATTGGCTGACGAGTGTCACATCACTTTCTTAACGAACCAGAAGTAGACATAATAACAAACGGTGATTGGCTGACGAGTGTCACATCACTTTCTTAACGAACCAGAAGTAGACATAATAACAAACGGTGATTGGCTGACGAGTGTCACATCACTTTCTTAACGAACCAGAAGTAGACATAATAACAAACGGTGATTGGCTGACGAGAGTCACATCACTTTCTTAACGAACCAGAAGTAGACATAATAACAAACGGTGATTGGCTGACGAGTGTCACATCACTTTCTTAACGAATCAGAAGTAGACATAATAACAAACGGTGATTGGCTGACGAGTGTCACATCACTTTCTTAACGAATCAGAAGTAGACATAATAACAAACGCTGATTGGCTGACGAGTGTCACATCACTTTCTTAACGAACCAGAAGTAGACATAATAACAAACGCTGATTGGCTGACGAGTGTCACATCACTTTCTTAACGAATCAGAAGTAGACATAATAACAAACGGTGATTGGCTGGCACGCATTTTCCTACTCTTTAAGACTACAACAGATATTTGTCTTGTATTTCTTATTGCTACTTATTGGATGTCTACATGCAGAACTGTGGTGCTTGGCCAGAGTTCAAAATCTGGACTTGGGTTTACAAACAGGAATTGAAAAACCGTTCTAATTCGTTGACATTATTTTGCTCTTCAGCCATTGTCGTCGGTGCCTTTACCATCGGCTTCATCCCGACATTCATCAGCGCCGTGGTGATGAGTAAACAAGGTCCCAGTTCCCTTCCCAGCTGGTTCCTCTCGGTTCTCGTCACGCTGGTTGTCACAAACAGTGGGCTCAATCCAATAATATATGGGTTAAGATTTAATGAATTCAAGCGGGCATTTTGGAGTATCTTCAGACCAGCGTTGGTGGAGGTGGAAGGCACGAGTCAGTGTCCCGCAAACTGGTCAACTTTTGAGTCACGCACGCATGTGAATACAGAAATAGAACAGTCAGAAACCAGATCGACTGTGTGAAGAGGGAAAACTGCCTTGAACTAGCTTATAATATTTCCATCTGCTCTTCCACGGTTAAAAGATGTGCTGCTCTCTTCCGACATTTAGGTGTCTGTCTGTGTCACGGTGCTCTGTCTCATTCCGCTCTGGTTGTCTAAACGTCAGTTATATCAACAGCAGTTCTTCTTAAAACGATCGTACTCGACAAACAACTCTGTGCGGAAACTGTGTTTGCGCCGCATGACTCACTTTCCTGTTTCTTAAGAAATGCGTTGTTCTAAGTTGCGCATTCACTGGTCACAGCAGATCCTTGACGAATGATCGGTTGTTCTTTCTGTATGCATCGGTCAGAATCGTTTCGTGGTACTCTCTTGAGCTCTGTTTAACTTCTGGCGATGTTGCCTGAACCTAGAATCTTCACTAGGCTCTTTTATCACCGCCGTTATAAATTATCAGCCAAACGAAGAGTTTTCGCCTTAACTCGCCTTCTAAACATTCTATTTCGGCTGAACGTCGCTTGATACCCGTCGTCATTCGCTGCCTCTTCGCATGCTCGGAGAGCCCGTGCTAGAACCTCGTCATCGTCCGTAATAAAATTTATCACTGTGGGATACAAACGCTTACGTCAAGTTTATGTAAATAAGACATCTCATCCTAAGCAATATATTTAAAATTGGGTATTGTGGGGATAATTTCTAGAGAAACTGGGGCTGCGTCGGTGCGGAATTGAAACACAAGAAATTGGGATAATCAAATGAATTGATAAAGTAATTTATACCACCGTAAGGTAAAAGGGAGGAGAAAATTCGACGAAGGGCTAACGCTCGAAACGTCAGCACCTCCCTTTTACCTTACGGGGGTATAACTTACTTTACCAATTCGTTTGATTATCCCAATTTCTTGTATTTACACTTAGGGACAACAGAGATGAACTCAGAAAATCTGACAAGCTGAATCCAATTCCGATTGGTATCAATCGTCCTTCACTTTGTCCATCCGTGACTCCTAATTTTATCTGTTGTGTTATTTAAATCTTTCTTCAATTTTGAAGCAGTTATTTCTTTGCTCGATTTGCGGCCAGTTGTCTTTATGTGAATTTGATCAACTTTTGTAACACAGCTACCTTCATGACAAGCATACTGATGATTTATTCTTCACAGTCCTACCTCGCCCACTGGCTCCAGCTCTAGCCGTCCGCCCTGTTCTGTGTAACACCTGCGCAGCATTCGGAGCAAAGTCCAACTGAATCACGTGACTAACATCCGGGATATCTAACCCTCTGGAAGCTAGATCAGTGCATATCAAGACCTTGAGATCCCCGGATTTAAACTTTTGCAGAGTTTCTATTCTCTGCGCGGGAGAGATGTTTTTATGAATTTGTCCGATTTTGTCGAGCCAAAAGCTCTTCTCTCCAGTTCTTGTAACCAAATTATCTAAAGTATGAGACTCAAAATCATCGGTATCGAGTTGCCACGTTGTTACTGTGATGTCATCACTGGTGACATGTTTAATGACCGTTTCTCTGTCGTCAAATTCAATTGATTCCGTGAGAAAGTTGAAAGCACACTGCGCACTTTTAGTGGTGTTTGTGAACACTAAGACGCGCAGAGTTTTTACGCTCACAGCCTCAAGAAAAAACTCACTTCCTGTGTTTGAGACTTCGTCTTCAAACGACGTGGTTTGCTCTGACTCGAGACTTGAAGTTTTCTTTATTATATTGGATTGCACATTATCCTCTTGTACTCCGCTACCAGTAATTTCAGTGCCACTATATTGGCCATTATCTACGCCACCATTCTTACATGTTTTCCTGCTGATTCGATACACGGGAAATTTCACCACTCCAATGAGTGAGTTGAGACAGCGTAGTAACTCAGGCAGCTTGAGAGCCTCATGTACCTTGACATTGAATATACCTACTGTGGGTACCGTATGATGAACTAACTCGGTGGTCACAAATTCTGCATCTGGCAGCCATCTTTTCAGTACCTGGAATGCTGATTTTGAGCCTCGTGATGGAAGCGTTGCTGCCACAAAAACAAACTGCCTTGATTTTTCTTCCCCAATACAGTCACGTTCCGCACTTTTTGCCAAGTTTGTCACGTCGGTTGGTTTTTGTGTCGAATTCTTCGTAAGAAGGGTCGATGCGCTTGGTAACTTTTCAGCATAAAATCCTTCTTTAACCAACTTGTTCCCTTCTTCATTTTGCAAAGCTTGCTTCATTAATCGCTTCTGACGTCTTCTTTCTTTCAAACTATGCTTCCTTTTGAAGAAACTAAGAATCTCCCATATGCGATCACCTCCACTAGATAACAAAAGGTCGGCCTCGTCAATAACCACTACTCGGACATTTTCTAGAGAGCGGAACCCATAGCTGAAGAGAGCGCTGGGCGTGGCAAGTACAATGGGGTACCTAGGGTCAACTTGAAGTCTTGAGTCCCTGTGAACAACACATGCTTGCATCTTACCATCACTAAGACTTTGGAAGACGCTTGCAACCTGAAAAAAGTAATTTAAGTTTTGACTTCAGCTATTTAAAACCAGTTGCGTTTTTAAGTTACAAAAGTTTATGCAATTTACATAGATATGTCAAAGATTGACTCAAACAGACGCGGCAACCCTAACAGAATTTTTGGTACTTGATATGTGATGAAAGACTCAGTTGTTTTGAGTGTTTGATAAAGCTTTGGAATGATATGAAATCATTAACTTAATTAAGGCAAGTGTGGGATAGTGAACGATTTCCTTTGTATGGCATATGAGATTTAGAGAAGGAACTTTTCAAAAATGACAGCCTTTGATTGAGCGTGTTGCTCTCAACCGTGAGCAACAGGGCCGAATGGAAGAGACTCACAAGGGTAGTCTGCAAATGCACACAGCTTTAAGAGGGTCGGGAGTATGAGAAGAGAAGGGCTCAACGCAGAGCTGAACAGGCACAATAAACTGTGGATATACCTGTGTTCAGGTTATAGGCATATATATTCTTGGAACTGAGGAGATGAATGTTGAAATGCGCTACATTGACCTTTCTAAGCACATGCGGCCATTAAATATTAAATAGTTGGACCCAAAGTCTTAAAAGTTAATTTGCTTCTATCTTCTTTTTTCTTTACTGTCGTTATTAATAGTTTGTTTTCCATTTCTTCTTTTTTTTCTTAATATTGTTAAATATATATATATTTGTTCTCTGTTGTTGTACATATAATTTTTTTTTAACATCCATTATAAAATTAAGTAGCCTGCCTAGAATAGCTATGCTAATTGCGGGCTACTATGGTCTTTGTAGTGGTTTTTTAAAATAAAGTGCGTGTTGTTGTTGTTGTTGTTGTTATATGATTAAGACATGCACGCACGCAATCACACTATGGGAAACTAAGCCGACATACATTTCCCCCATAAAATATAAGTCCCTATGGTTTGTATGGAGTCTATATGATGGTTTAGCTTCCCATGAAGTATGTATCCCCACTTTTCATTTCTGAAAGTAAAACGTTACCTGATGGCAGAGTTCAATACTTGGTAACAGAACAATTGCATAAGGTGGCTTTGATGCAAGGTTTTTATCTAAAATTAGCTTATGGATGATTGGAAGCAGGTAACCTAAGGGATAAAATTGTAAAAATAGTAAATAAGTCATAAACATTGATATGGCAAGTATATTACAGAAGCACACTATCCCCAAACTTATGAGAAAAAAAAAAAACAGGAAATGCTCTATTCCGAAACTGAGCTGGGACCATCCCATTGTCTGATAATGTGAGTGCAATCTATTGGGAAGGCCCATGTGTTTAGGATAGGTTCATGAAAGAGTCTTCAAGCCAGTCAGTAGGAGCAACTTCAGAATACCCGTCCACTTCATTTACATGTGTCGGGGGCTTTTGAAGAACGAGGTATATCACAATGGACTCTTTCGTTATTCATCAGTATTCAGTTCAAAAAGGAATTGTACAAACAACTCACATAAAGTTTTACCACTTCCTGTTTCAGCATTGATTACTGTGTTTCTTCCTTCTAAAACTGGTTTTATAGCCTGAAAAAAGAAAATAAATAGGTCTATTGAAACAAGTGTCTTACCAATTTGCTGTAAGCAGTGGCAGAGTTCATGAGCTCAAGAGTCATACGACCTTACATCGTCGTACAACCTTACCTTAGTTTGAATTGCAGTTGGTTTTACAATCCTAGAATCCTTAAGTCTGCTCACCAATATGTTGTGTATTTCTAAAGAATGAAAATATCGCTGTCTAATCCGATGATAAGGAATTTTCAGAGTGAAAAAGTACCGTGTTCTCAGAGCCGCACGAGCTAGGATGGCCGCCATCTTGCTTGGTAGCCAGGCACTATTGACCAGTTGTGAAACAAGTTGGGAACCAGCGATGATTTGATGAGCTGTCAAAGATTGTCGACTCAAAATAAAATCGGAGGAAATGTGTCAAAAAGTAATCCACGTTTAAATACCTACAAAAGAATTGTTTTGCTTGTGGATGTTCTTTGATAGCTCCACACACTTTTCTTCCAAATGTTTCTCGTTTCGCAATGGTGTGAAATGAGTTAATGGATTGGAACACAAGATCAAAGTGGACACGTTCCAAGATAGAAGCTCCACGTCTTCCTAGTCGCTTGACAGAGTTCCAGGGTAAACTAATCAAAATTATATGGGCGCTGCATCTATAGGGTGCTACGTAAAGTACAGCTTGTTATTGTTGTGTTGCACAGATTGACTCTATGCCTTGAAAACTCAATTTTTTTCATAAGGCTTGTACGTTTATATTCAGCGACGTACGAGAAGTGAGAATGTTATTGTTAACGCGCAATATGTTTATAAATCCACTGCTTACTTGTGGCGAATGTTATAAATGAAGATGACTCTTAGATGGCTAATCAAATTTTCACAAGCGTCTCGCACTCAAATTGAAAGTGTCGTTTCTTTGAGGGTCAAACTGCGCTTTACAATGAACAGTAATACGCTTGCATGGTTAGATTTCCGCAACCCATACATACTTGATTATATATGCATGTCAGGGCTTTGATCAGGAGCGGGCTACCGCCGGAGCTCCGGCGGCTGTGAGTCATCGAGTCACCGGCTACTTGGCTCTGTTTGTCAACAAATACTTCAAAAATATAATGTATATATTCTTTTAATGATAAATATTCATCATTAACTTTACTTTTTCATGCCAAGAAAGCTGGAAGTCTCGTTTCTTGAGCTTCTAAATTTAAGAATTTCTGGGGAAGCATGCCCCCAGACCTCCTAGAAAAGATGGCCACCTAAATAGTCACAGTCACCTACTTCAAGTCTTATTGAAAGCCCTGATCATGCTGTAACTAAATTTAGTTGACTGCTAATAATAATAATAATAATAATAATAATAATAATAATAATTAACTTTATTTGAGTGTCAACTGTATTTAGCACTGACACACTAATTGGGGACACTGTAAAGCACAAATGAAATGAAATCATATTACATTAAATCAATCAAATCAAGTGTTGGTTTTTGTGGAGAGGGGAAAACCGGAGTACCCAGAGAAAAACCTCTCGGAGCAGAGTAGAGAACCAACAAACTCAGCCCACATATGACACCGGGGCCGGGAATCGAACCCGAACCACATTGGTGGAAGGCGAGCGCTCTCACCACTGCGCCAACCCTGCTAATTTGTGAATGCATATTTTTTTGGTGACAGACCTTTGAAAATACAAATGCCATTGTCCATTTTCTGGACACTTGACTCAAGTTAATGCTCCTTTAATATAATTTTGTTTTAATAGTCCTGGAAACTGCTAATGTCCCATAACCTAGTTAAATGGTAACATATTCATCAGGCTTAACATATACGATTCTCATAACCCACTCACTTTGTCCATGAAATCCTGGCTGTATGTAGGATGTTTTGTCCCTAAACCTCAACTCTTTGGGTATTGAGCTCAGTTGTTTCTCATGTGCATCAACAAGTATTCTGATTTTTCAACAGATGCAGATGTATCTGATACAGTCATTCCCAATGATGCATCTACTAGCATCCAGGCATTGGAGGGCCGGGTACCAAACTATCTCCTGTTGGTTTCACTTCTAGAACATCTCTGTTCTTTATATGAAACTGACCCAGAGAAGAATAAGAAAATTTTTAATGGTAAGCTATCTTTCACTGTACAGTCCTGTAACACCTTAGTTAGCTTGTGCCAGGCTCCTGGATCGTGGGCACAATCGAAAAGCGGGAAAGGAAGAGCTCATATGGGTGGAAGTTTGGAAAGGAGAAACGGGGAGGGAGCTCTCTCCCTTTCCCCACCTTTTTATCCTTCCCAGAGTCCTGCCATTTTCACTCGACCTCGCTCACCCTCTGTTTTGATCATGCCCACGATCCAGGAGCCTGGGATAGGCTACACCTTAACACAGTGTCCTTACTGTACCAATAATCTATTTATGCTACCAAGATTACCAAAAATTGAGATACTGATTTAAATGGAACAGAAATTTTTTTCAGATAATTTTGGTTGAGAGACATAAATGTATTGCATGACAAGTGTCAATGTATCAATTCAATGAGGCTTTTACATGTTTTGTGTAAAAAGTGTAGAAATACATGATAATAATTTTGTGGATTATATTGACTTATTTATTATAAATAATTACTATTACTCTTTTTTTGCAGTACTCTGTCAACAGTTGGTTAAGATGAAGGTACAATAAGGCCAAACATTAATTAAAAGTGCTTTTTGTTGTTGCAGTAAATTCGTAGCTAAAAGCGATGTGTTGTCATTTGAGCGCTCATTGATTCCTACAAATAATATAACATTTTTATTGTTTTCCCAGGTCATGCCATCATTCTCATTCCTGGAAGAGTTCAGCGTCATCCGAGCAAAATATAAGACAGCATTCAGTGATCTAATGCAAGCTGCTGCAAGGACAATTGGGTCTGATGTAAGAAAGCTTTCTGAAATGATTGGCTGCGTGTTGGTTTGTAACTGTTTTGACAACAAAATATCCTCTTAAAACATAAAGATGTTAAAAACTGTTTTAATTGCAGTTCATTTTTTATTGCAAGGGGCTCATGTTTCCTTCAGGATTGAAGAGACAAAGTATTGGATCCTTGAGAGGTCATACATATAGGTATGGATAACAATCAGCTGTATGGATAACCTAGACAATGTGGCTTATAAACCTTCCAATAACACTGATTGGGAGAATACTGTGGTGTTCTGTATGTGAAGCATAATTGAAAGGTAAATCTCCATGGAAAGACCAATTATTGTTATTTTGCTCTATCAGGAGTGCTTCAGCACCACGTAGAATTCAAGATCTTGTTCAAAATGGGTCTTCACGTTACAAAGAAGAGTTTGTTGAGATTGTGAGACTTGGCAAAGGAGGCTTTGGAAGTGTTTTCAAGGTTTGCTATTTGATCTGAAGATTGCAGTCAGAGAATTTTTCTGAACATTCTATGTACCTTCATTGACCCAATGCATTTAGACTAAAATATGCCATGTATTTTATAGGTAAAACATAAGCTTGATGGAAGAGAATATGCTGTTAAGAAGGTTCCCCTTAGGGAAACAGATCCTGATCTTTGTTTGAAGGTTTGTCCTGCTGATGTTCATGCACTTGCAACATGTGAAGACTACATTATTTTTGCAATTTAGAGATGCTACTTTTCCTACAATAATCTTGTTGTTAACAGGTTTTACGAGAGGTCAAAGTGTTGGCACATCTGAGTCATAGCAACGTTGTAGGGTATCATGCTGCGTGGTTGGAATATGTCACAACCGATAATGCTGGGACCACATTACCCCGTAAGTACCTGTGTTAGACTCAGCAGTAAGCATAACATAATTACCTATCCATTAAGTTTGTCCTTCCTGGTTCTGACTTGCTCCTTTGAAAGGTGCCATTTTACTTTTTACCAGAGGTATACTGTACTCCTGTAATGTCAGTATGATAATGAATGCATCTAGTTGGTCTCTTCTCTGAGGGGATGGGTAAGGCTCAGTTCATCATTGTCTTCAGTACAACCTTTCTAGTAGCTGTTGTTGTTATCCATTGGTATTATCATTTCCTTAACTAAAAACTTTTCTTCCTCACCCTTAGCCACTGATTTGTTATGGCTCCTGACCTAGCATACTCTGTAGCAGCTGCATGTACCACATTCCCTGGTCTAATTTGCTCATTTTTTTTGTTTTTTCAGGGGTGGCTACCCTTCCTACCAGCCTCAAGGAATTGAATGAAATTTCTTCGCTAAATGGCATTCACAGGTATTGCAGCATATTGATGCTTGTTTCTTTCAGACATAAGGGTCAACATAAGAGAACCAAGCTCAGTAGGTTGTACTTTGATATTGTGCATTGATTCAGTGTTGACCTGTGCTTTGCACTTTGGTTTTGGTGTTTTTATGTTATGCAAGTTGGTCTGTGGCTTCTGCCCCATCCCTACACCCATCTCCCCCCAAGAGAAACACACACACGTACACCACCCCCTATCTTTCTCAGTCCACACTTGATGTTTTCACAACAGTTTAGGCACCATTTATTAATTAAACATAGACGTGGGCTGAAGGAAAATTAAGCAATATTCAAAAAAATTTCCCTGTCCCCTCCCCCTCCTTAGACTGTAATTATTTTTCAAGGCTCCCCAATTTTTTTCTTCCGAGTCTCCACCTTTCCAACAACCTTATTAACCAGGAAAAAAAGCCGAATGTACATTTAAAAACAAGTTTGTTTTTTCAACACCCCTCCCCCTTATCAGGCAAAACAATTTTGGGAGCCTCCCCCTCCTTGTTGAAAATTTTGTTGATGCACCCCCCCAATTAATGAACAGTCCTTTATTATCAGCTTTGTCCCCAATTAGCAGCTTCTTTTATCCTGGGAGCTAGATTTCTTTTATTTACTCATGAATAGAATTGTCATCTACCTTTTAAAGGCCCCAAAATTGGGTAGTAAGAGTTTCATAACAACTAGAACCTTTCTTATTATATGATTAATTAATTCACTGGTTCTTTTAAAGAAAAATGGACGAGAGCCATGATAGTATCAGTATTGTGTTTGAGGCGTCATCTGAGGAGCAGGACCAATCCAATAGTGGTATCATGTTCATGGCTCGCAGATCCAGAGTTGACTCAGTTGGAACAGCTGATGGAAAGCAAAGACCTGGTCAGGGTCTCTATAATAATTTTTGTTAATCAAAGTTGAGAAAAATTATCAACTCTAGGATATTGTAACTGGCAGCTGTGCTGTGCCTTCAGAGGGCAGAAGAAAGGTGCAGAAATGGTGGAGGGTGTGTGTGGAAAAGTGATGATGGGGGACTGTGGATCTCTTTTATCTCCAATTTCTCAGCTCCTCCTCATATTTCCCCCTCCCCAACCCCTTCTCTTGCATTCCTGAAGACAGTGCTAACAAATACCATCTTCATCAAGCCGATGTAGTCACGCGGTATATGACAGTAACAGATAAGAAGGAGTACTTAGATGTTGGCACAGAAAGCCCAACGTGTACACTGTTGTGATAGAGAAGACCTTGAAGTAACTTGCGTTGATCAAGTTTTCGAGCTTATTTTCTCAACAGAAATCTTAACTTTTATACCAACAAGTGTGCTCACTCATAAAATTGATGAGCACAGCCTCAAAATCTGGGCAACTATTGAACTGCTGTTTATGTTTATTGCTGTAATTGTTTCTTTTCTTTTCATAGCTGAAAGTCGCGTAGGTAAGATTCCTTCCAACAGTTTCAGGAGCGGCGCCAGCAGTCGTAGTAGCCGCGCCCCCTATCACTCATCACAAAGAAGTATGCACCGCTCGGCCTCCAGCAGTAGCCTGGGATCCATGACAGACAAAGATGGCGGTCATGTCGATGATGAAAGGAGCGGTCTCATTACTAGAAGTCTTCTAAAAACCTCTATGGCTGGCAAGGTGACCTGTTTAATTATTTTTCTCATCGTAATAAGACAGTATGGAATGATAAACAGTTTTTTATAGAAGGTAACCCTTCAATGCTTCAGTACCGTATTTATAATGATAATAGTAATAATGATGATGATAATGATAAGAGTGGTATTAACAACATAGCATCCAGACGTTGTTGGTTCTTAAACTTGTTATTTGCAAACTTTTTTCGGGCGCTGCAACTTGAAGTGAAGTAGTCATGTTTTTAAAATGCTTTTCTTTTTTCTTTTCCTTTTAGCGTTTAGGTATTGTCCTCTTTATTCAGATGCAACTTTGCACGACGACTTTGCGAGACTGGCTGGTGAAACGAAACAATGAGATTTCCTCCTCTAGTACAGGTAAATCACATTTGTTATACATAATCTCATTACCGCGGATCTAGGGCCAATTCTTGGTAGCTTGGGAACTTGACTGTATAAAGATAGTATTTTTAGAAGATATATTATATTAATACTGTCAAGTTCAACTTGGCGTTGTTGACGGGTTAATGCTAAATGAATTTGAAGTTAAACTCAATCTAAGTATTTTTTTGTATTTTCCAATCAGCATTGGTAACATATCTTGCCAAATTCTTGAGGTGAATACTTTGAGTTTCTGTTAATACTCAGATTACAATGTCCTTTCGGGTTCTTGCTTTCACTACAAATTTCTGTGTTGCAGAGAAAACTTTAGACAGGGCCGTCAACTTGGAGATTTTTCGCCAGATCGTTGAGGGTGTGAAGTACATTCACTCACAGTCTCTCCTACACAGAGATCTAAAGGTAAAACTGCTCTTCATAAATAAAGCCTAAAATGGACTTACCGGTACCGGTATGATTTTAAATGTAGTCTGTTAGAGGCTCATTGGCACTGCTAGATGAGGCTTTGCAAGATACACGATTTCTTCTCTGCGTTTCTGTAATTTCAAATGATCTTGAAAGTAAAATTCAATGTCCGGCGATTGTATTTAATGTGTGACCAACCTACTGTATGCGTGCTGAATGTTCGGGTCATTGTCCACCCCATCTCGCCGATGGTCGGCTTCTGGTCGGGGAGTGGTCGGTTACCAATGGTCAACAGTCGGATGCTTAAGCTTCCAAATACACTTGCATACACTTTACAGGCTGAAGCACTTTCAGCTTCATTCTTCTCTGTAAATTATTAAGTATCAGTGGCGTTAAGATCGTCTTTTTCCTCACCGTGATCATTTTGGATTTCAACCTGTTTTAAGTTGTTTAGGTCACCAATTTTATCCCGTCCTCCTGTTCATCTTTTAGCCGAGGAATATTTTCCTTCAAGCGCCGCTTCACAGGACAGACAAACACCACGTTAGTTTCCAGGTCAAGATCGGTGACTTTGGCTTGGCGCGGAAAGAAGTGGTTGTGAGTCCTGGGGATAGCAGTCCATTGGCCAGTTTGATTGAGCCACTTACGCCGCTCTTTGCCCCTGGTGGGTAATTCCGCTGACCAAATACTTAAAATATAAATTTAATCATGCTGTAAATCTGAGGTAATTCACGCGTTTTCTTCCATCGCAGGTTTTTCAGGCAAAGACGCGCCCACCGCTGGGGTGGGGACGTGCACCTATGCTTCACCTGAACAACTGAGGAACAATAACTATGATAACAAGGTCAAGTGCAGGCATTCTCTCTCTCTACACTGCTCTTATTTTTGACAAGTTGTAGTTTACCTTTTGTGACAAAGAAAATGACCATACGGCTGTACTCATAGCAGTATAATTCCTTATTTTTCTTTACAGGCAGATATTTACAGTTTGGGAATTATATTTTTCGAGTTGTTTTGTCCTTTTGGTACAGAGATGGAGCGAGTGAAGAAAATCAAAGACCTTAGAAAGGGAAAATTGCCTGAGGATTTTATCGTACAGTGGCCAGAGGAGGTGGGTCTACCCGTCAGTTTAAAAAGTTTGCTCTCTCTTGGAGTAACGACTGTTGAAAAAAATATTGGAACGGGATTGTTGAGCCAGTGTTGTAACAGCCCTGGCTTTTCTCCTTGTGACAGGATAAGGGTCGTTTGATACAGGGAGGGGAGGAGAGGGGAGGAGAGGGGCAGGGAGGGGCAGGACAAGGAGAACAATGGATTGCAGAATTTAGAATCACTTGTAAAACATACATGGCAAATAAAATTAAAAAAAATAAATTCTACAAACGATAACGGAAAGAAGTGCATGGCAATACGGAATGTCACAATTCTTAACTTAAATGAAAACGTTTTGACATAGATTTCATTGTTACTACCTTCATTTCTCATTCTTCATTGCTCAAGATTATTAGCATTCAGTGAAGAAATTGCTTTCTCCTTTCAGTCCAATATGATAATGAAGATGGCAGCTGAGAATCCCAGCGACAGACCGACAGCTGAATCTGTGCTGGAGCTTTCTATGTTCAAAGGGAAGCATACGGTGAACTTAATTTTCTTTTTGTACTAGTGTGCGAAACGTGTACTGACGCACCCCCACACCCCACGCCGGGTCATGACCTTGCCAAATAAGGGCATAAGTACGTGAATATTCATTTACTTGGCTAGTGAAAGAAGCGAGAGCAAAACGCCTTTGTAAGCTCGTATCTTGTTGAGAGGAATAAAACCTGAGTAACTGTGAGTTCTTTCAGTGAACCGAGGTCGAAGTTTGGGACAATAGAAAACGTTTATGCAAGTTCTTAAGGGACGGACCATTAGAAAAGTGATGGGGGGGGGGGTGGGGAATTTTCAGCTTGCACGAATTTCTTTTTCGCTCACTGCTTGTGCAGGAATTTTTTTTCAGGTGAACCCCTCTGCACGAATTTTTTTTTACTACGTGTGAAAAAGTCATAATTGGACCTTCCTTCTGCATGAATTTTTTTTTACCTTCTTCTTTGCATGAATTTTTTTTTTTTGGCATTTTACCCGTTAATCTTGGAAGTAAAAAGGTTAAATGTTCTGTTGTTTGCGGTTTTGTTCTCTACAGCAAATGAATGATCATCTTAAAGAAAAAGTAACAGAGCAAGAGTCAGAGATCATTGAACTGCGAAAAATGGTCATGCAGAAGGATGAGGAACTTGAAACGAGTGTAGACGAGATCAGTGAACTGAGACGGCAGTTAGAAGAGAGAGATAAGTTGATTGGTCAGTTGTTAGCAAATAGCAAGTTTTGTACCACATGTAAACAGAAAATTGCCAGTCAGGTTGAGGATATGGAGACAGGTTTCTGATATGGAGACAGGTTTCTGATATGGAGACAAGTTTCTGATATGGAGACAGGTTTCTGATATGGAGACAGGTTTCTGATATGGAGACAGGTTTCTGATATGGAGACAGGTTTCTGATATGGAGACAGGTTTCTGATATGGAGACAGGTTTCTGATATGCAGACAGATTTCTGATAGACTTGCGTGGGTACTAGTGGGGGGAGGGGTAGCTTAGTGTTGGTATCACCAGGGAGGGGGAACTGCGTGTTTTACCTCGTGTTCCATCTTTGAATGAGATAGCGTCGGTGTTCCACACATGAAAGAGCCGTCTGCTCTAACCACATGTATAATTGCACCTTTGTTGTCCACTATGATTTTTCGTTCCTGAATCTCAACGAATACTTATGTGTTTCTTATCTCTGCTATTCTGTGGCAAACAGTACTTAGAGACAATTCAGCTACAGCAGAAGTCTCGCTTGTGACAAGAAAAAACGATGGAAGAAATAGACTCAAAACACCGACTTCATTACCGGTAGAATTCCATTTATGAAAGTCATCCGAAGTGTATGAAATTTATAGAACGATACAGAGGAAATATTTTGAATTTTGTTTAATTCAAAAAAGGCTGAATCATTACCAATCCATACAACACTTGATTATATTTTAACTTTGAAATTCGTTTTATCCAACAAAACTGATCATCGAATCTTCACACCATTGTTATCCTTTCATTTTCCTCATCGGAAAATTAAAAAAGTACCGTACATGCTCGGCCATGCTCGGCGAAGCGATCTCAAGCGCTGTGGAAGTCGTCCACGTTCGGATTTACTCGGTCGACCGTCGTAGGAATGGTCAACCTCTTGGGCGGTGTTGAAGATTGGGTTAGGTGGCGTTCAATTCTCTCACAGGAGCAATAGATACGAATACTCAATTCTAAGTTATGAAAACAGTCATTCAGTAGTCCATTAAGTAAGGAGTTTTACAAATTTATTTATGCTTAGATTTGTACATATGGTTTTGAAATGTATATAGAAACAGAACTGTGACTGCCATTTTATTGCGGATTTTTGGTATAAGAATTTGGTATAAAGCAATAAAGGGAGTGGTCGCGAAAACTTTGCAATGCGTGTGCTGTTATCTGGTCAAGCAAACTAAGTGTCTTCCTATCTGCACATACACAACTATAAAAACCCTTCTTGCGTACATGCTGGGCAGCTTTTTTCTAGAAAATCGCGGCCGATTCTCGGAGTCGATATCATATTCTAAGCAATTTCATTCCCATTGAGCATTACGCAAAGAACGAATCGCAGGTGTATGCGCAAACTCATGACAGAAGTGCGCATGATCCGTCGCATCACGTGTCGTTGATTTGATTGCCTCAAAGCAGGCACACGGAACGTGCAAGACATTGCATGGTAAATAAGGGAAGTGTATGTATGTAACGTGATTTTACTTATTATTAATATCTCCTGCTTTTAACAACGGTACATTCCATAAATAGCGAATATAAGTACTAAAAAATATGTAATATAGCTAGGCATTTTATTGCAATCAGTATCTGTTTATAATGTTTCGACCGAATTCGACGCTTCTGCTCAATCAGCTCGCGTAAGGGCCGTTCATTTTTTACGAGGGAGGGGGGGCTAGTGTGATTCGGGAAGAACCATTTAAAAATTGCATGACCCCCTAAGTTGCCAATTTTTTTCACATGCCCCTCCCCCCCCCCCCCCCCCCTTGAAGCAGCGATTTCATTGATGGGTTCCAGTCCTACAAAACCTCCTTTTATAAAAGTAGTGGTTTCACTTGATACAATTGTTTGCGAATTGAATGTGATCATGACCCTTGAACAGAAGGCAATGGCGTAGGTGCAAGCACCTCTTGCCCCCAGCGACGAAAGCTGCCTGTTGGAAAAGCCTCTCACGAAGGTCCGCTTTGTTGTTGCCTACTTTAACCAAGTTTACTATTCTCGATTCTCGTAGCTTATTGTCTGTGGTATAATGACAGCGACCCGGCAAACATTTACCCGTTCTTTGCGAGTGCTTTGAGCAAAGACTATATCTTGCAAGATGTTTCACTGCTTTGTGCGGTATTGAACAACAGAGGTCACAAGCTAAGTTTTACTATATTGTGCAATACTTTGCCTGCTGGTTCGCGTTCCGTGGTGGCTTGCATGGGAGACTGCGATGTCGTAAGATAACGTTGTCACGTGAGCAAAGTACTTTTTCTGTTCCCGAACACTATTTCTTGAATAAATATGGCGAGAACTGATACCCACAATATACCAAGACTGGAGACTTTCTCCCACGATAGAATAATCCCACCGACAGAGAATCCGACCTCGCTTATAAGCCCTTGCAGGTACATCACGTAAGATTTGAAATTAAACTTGGATTTTCTTATCTTCCTCACCGGGGTGGGGACCTCGTCGGATCTGTAACTTGGGTTGATTATACAAGTGGCTGGCAGACGCATCTCCCCGAGGGAGTCCTCTTCGAGTTCGTTGTCAACGTCCACCGTCCGTATCGCGCTCTGAAGCCCCAGGAAATTTGAGCCTTGATTAACAGATTTTGCCCCAGTCCGGGACGGTCTGGACGTATCTACTACAGATTCACGCCTTCCCGTGGTGGACATACGTCTATCCTTTCGGAGGATTAGCCGCTTCCGCTTGAGTGTTTTAAGTAAGTTTGTGCTTGCGATTAGAACGCTACGAGATCGATTCACTTTTAACTTTTTCATGGCTTCTTGGTACTCGTCCATGTCCTCTCCTTCCGATTCGCTTTCGTCAGATTCAGGATGTTCGCCCCAGGACCGCACAACAGAAGCGACATAAGCTTGGTAGTTTTCTGTAGCCCACGCTGCTAAGATCAGCGGAGATACGCTCCAGATCATGGGCACAAGGGCAAACCAGAGATAGACGGCACGGCGAGTAAAGAACAAGAAGTTGTAACCATTGATAACAAACGAGAGCACCGTGGTTAAGACGATATTTACCAGCATAAACTGAAAGAGATAAATAAAAATGAAGCGGTAAACGTGCAGCGTGCAACCCTGGAGTTATGGACCCGCGCGGGAGGTTGCTAAGACTTCACAACTTCACAATCTGACGTCAGCATGCAACCCAGGGGCAAATGGATCGCGCGTATTAGCCAATCATAGCGCGCGCTTTCCCAAAGCTATATTATATTAGCCAATCATAGCGAGCACTTTACCAAAGCTATGTTATAAAGTTTATTGGTTGTTTGGTTTCATTACCAAATTTGGTTTAAATATAAGAAAGAGACTGCCAATATCTAAAGGAAAACAGGCCTCTATGATATGCAACACAAACAAGGGACAAGAAAGTAAGGAAGAATCCAGTGTGCCTTTTCCTCTGTCGCAGATGAATTTGAACAATGTGGTTGATTTGTTAACTCCCTGAATTAATTAGGGAACCAAAGATATATACCTCTTATTAATCGAGTTCGAGGTCCGTACTGTAAAATACGGATCGAGTTTTTTTATATCTCTGGAGTCATTTTGGCGACCAAAACAAACTTTAGCTAAATTGACCAATCACAGCGCGCGTACTAACTGAGAGATATAATAAAATATACAAATGCCTTGCACGGATTTGTACTCCCTGCAATATCAGTTACGCACTTTCCGATAACAGCAAATGGTCATCAAAATTTTACGTAACACATTTGCTACTTTACTGCAAGAGTCCTATGATAGCAGTCTCATCTAACGAGAAAAAACTAAGGAAAGGAAAACAGCCATGCAAAAGTAAGAAATAGAAAGGCATCAGTCCCTGACAAAAATCTGTTTATCCGCACAGGTTTTGAACTCTGTTACTTTTGCTTTACATCTGGATATGGAATGAAGGACCCGACTAGCGCTAAAAAAAAGACAAACTCTGAAAAATTAATGATCCAGCTTTCCCTTACCAAACAGGCGTTTGATGATCTTCTGATGAACAGCGATCGATGTTCAAAAAGTTGCACAGCTTCACGGAATGTTAGCCGTACGTGTGGCTCACGAAACTCACTTTCAACTCCGTCTGGGAAAAAAAAAACGTGATTACACTAAACCGATTAAAAGGGCCATCACTGATAATAATCACCCACGAAAAACCTACGAAAACTATTGTTTCGGAGGTTAATCTTTCCCTAAGAGCACCAATCCTTCGCCTTCCAGGCTATCTCGTACCTTTTAACACGTACTTCTGTGCTCCCAGGTTGAAAGAACAAGCTAAAAGCGGTGCATTAAATCGGTCACAGACAAAGCTTTGCCAATTTAGGATGATTGTTGTACAAAGGCAATAAATACGCGATTTATATACCTCTAAATTCTTTCATCGAGGCACCAGTTACGTACATAAGTAGAAGAATAACAACCAGAAACAGTATGTAGCCATACAGCACGTGAAGCAGGCTTGTCACTCTCAGGATGTTCAGAAACACAGTAAGCCAGGGTCTTTCCAACTCGAGCTGGACCGCATTGTCAAGGAAATAACACACGTATTGACCGCAAGCTGCCAGCACACTGCCCACTGGGAGTAACCAAGGAAGTTTCTGTCGCGATAAACAAAACACACTGCATAAATAAACTGAATTATAGAGGCTATTCACTCATATGAATAGAATTTAATTCCTGGGGATCAGTTTGGAACACCAACATGGCCGCCTTTTCTTTGTTTGGGGACACCTACATGGCTACCGTGACGTCAGTTGCATACGCTCTATTGTAACTTCTTCGTTTGTCTCAGTGCACCGTTGTGTAGGCTTGGTGGTCCACTCTGAATATGATTGAGTTATTATTACGGAACGAACGTTTACGCTCGTACCACATGGTCCTAAACGAGTTTCAGTATCACAATAATAGTATAGAGAACTTAAGCCAGGCAAAGGTATTCCTGAGCTCTTGACACCTGCCTCAAGTTTTTTTTTCCGTTTATGATTTTTGTGTGCTCAAATCACGCGTTACTCGAACTACTTTCAGCCCGTTGTGATTCTGCAATGTCTTTGCTTTACAAACATAAAACACGTAGAGGTAAAAAGTCAAATCTGTTCCATCGAGTTTGTTTTCCATTCAAAATGGCTTGGTTTTAGTCGATGACAAAATTATCGTGCTTCATCAGCTCTAGATATGAAAATAATTTGTAGACTTCAAAGGGAAATTTTATTTTTTAAAAATGTTTTCTTTCTGTCCGTCATTCAGGGCTTGTTGCATAGCTACGGAATTTATACGTTTAAATGATGGATTTTCAAGTTTTTTTTCTTTGGTTTGTTTGTTTGTTTGTTTTTTTTTGCGATTACCTGTTTTGATTGTTCGATGTTTTTTGATATAATTTGTCGACGGGAATACTCACTTCTTCTCTTGGTCCACAAACAGTCAAACAAAATCTCCAAAAATTGTAATTAAGAAACATTTACGCAAATCAGACCAAAGTTCACGCTCTCCACCCTCCAGTTATCTTAACTTTGTTTGATATTTTATACTGTCTTAATGAAGTGTTGAGGTTACCTGAGGTTCACTTTAATGATTAATATGTTTGTTATTTTTACTATACGGCCGCAAAACGAAACAGTCTTGTTTTTTCGGTGTCGATATCAAACTAATCCGTGAAAAAAACACCTTACGTTGTTATCGGCATTGACCTCCTCTTATCACACAATGTAGCTTGTTTGCCGGACGCAGTATGTACCGCGAGATAAATTTCACTCTGTTATTTCCATTTCTAATTAATAAAAACAGAACAGCTGTTTAAATCATTCAGCTACTGGCGCAGAATCTTCGATCATAATATGTGATTGAACCGTTCTAATTTTCTTAATTTATTAGCAGGGCGATACAGTGTTCCTATTCGTTGGAAAACTGCAGGAAGGCTTTCACATCATGGCGGTTACTTCATGATGCTTTGCCGTTTTTTATCCAGCATTGTTTTTAATTTTCTACTTGAAAGAAAATAATTAAGCTATGAACAGCTAAGAACTTAAATTCAAAAATTCATTTCGGAAAATGTCCCGAAGTAAACAAAGTTAAATGATGGAAGATGAAAATCCTTACTCGGCTTTCAAATTTGATTGCAATCATTCGCTTAGGACCAAACCTCATGCCTGGAGATTGAACAGATAGGGAATGTTAAATTTCGATAGGGCTGTTCGAATTTCTTTTCATTGTTAGACAAGTCTTTCGTGCGAAAGTATATTATATCTTTTATCTTAAGTATGTCACTTTGAGACTCGGGGTTTGAGAATTAATGGAAAACAAACAGAACCTCAAAGATTTTGGGACCATTTGCCTTCCTCTGATTGGTCTAAGTATTGACTTTTAAATCCTCTCGGATTACATCCGGGGTCAAAGACATTTCGAATGACTTGAGAACTTGGGGTTCAGTATAAAAATAAGATGACTGTAATAACGGCTTTGTATTTGTTTACTAATGTGTTCAAATTTACTACGAACGTAGCGTTAATTGAAAGACCATTCCACTCTATATTCCTCAGCTATGATAAATGAAGAAACCTTTAATTGCTGCCTCGTACGCTTGTTTCCTTATTTTTCAGCAGATTGATTGAACGCTGTGAATTTCACGCAGCTAAAAAACTTAATTTGTTACGGGCAAACAAGTTATAATACCATGAGATGTCATTGATTCGCGATGAAACAGTCTCCCATGTTCGTTTTGCGAATAATTGTTTGCCTTAGTGGATCATTAGTTATTTTCAGGCGCATTCTAATCACTGGTTACAATTTCCCACTGTTTATTTTGAAGTTTGCGCTTTTCTCCGAAGACGTCCAACGACTGCACCACAGGAAATAAGAAAGAACTGAATCAATTGCAAACAGGATTTACGAACGGTCAATCTAGCATTTTCCGCTTGGAGTTTAATTTCGTAGCCAAACAACTTTTGTCAATACAGACGCCAGTTTTTACATGTGCGAGACCTCATAATAATAATTTGAGCTCCGCTGAACGAAGCGCCCGTTTTGTGGCTGTCTCTGGCCAGCTAAATGACTGTTAATACGCAGGTATTTTTTCACCCCTTGATTAACTGAATCAACTCCTTGCTAACTAGAGATCGCGCGGACAAATATTCTGTAGAAATTTAAGGATTGCATCCAGGGAACTTTTCTCCTGTTTGCACTGAGGTATTCAGACCTCTCCGTTAATAAGACACTTAAGAGAGCTCCCCAGCTTCTCACTGAAAAACAGTACATTAAAATTAAACATTCTGATATGAGGCCGTTCTTTCAATCAATTATAGTAACCACAACGAAAACAAATTTTCCCCTCGGAAGAAAACATTACGGAATGCGAAAGCAGTGTTTCCTTTCGTTTTGGTTGTAGCTCCCTTTCAAATTGTTGAAATAAAGCCGACCTTTGCAGGCGTTCTCATATTGGCACAGAAAAAAAAAACGGAGCGCTGACGTGAAAAATAATTGCTTTGTGATTTGTGAATTATTAGTTGGCAGAAAAGGAGAAAAGAAGCTATTAACAACCAGTGCTGTCAAGTACCCCTGTGTCTATGAATATTTAAGTTTAAACTCTTTGTCCTTCGCCTTTTACAGAGATTGTACATAATTTCGATATTATTAACGGCTGCAGAACTCAAAAGGTCTTTTAAATACTTGATATGCTAAACTGTCGTTCTTTTCGAAAAAATATTGAAATTTCTCGCCTCTTTTTACCTTTGTTAAAACTATATTTACTGGTGTCACTTTTAAAAGGAATAAAAGTTTGTCAGCTGTTATATAAAGCCGGTCGCATCTAGGTAGCTTTGATCGGTATATCAGCGACTACATATGTCAGATACGCGATTTGAAATTGGATGTTATCATTTTTTTTTCTTTTTTAGGCATAATTCAATAGAAATGAGTCGGGCTGTATCAAGTACGTATTTTCATAATTGAAATTATAACTCTGACAAGGGGATCCACGCTCAGAACCTTTTATTTCTCTAAGCCTAGTGCGTGAGTTAAAACAATGATTAAAGCTTCGCTCATATTCATTTCCAACGAAAACCATCACATCGATTGCTTATATATTAAAAGTTGTGACGAATCTAACGTTTTGCGGTCTTGCAGAACTTTTGGTGAAGTTCAGAAAGAAACTAAGAAACAAGTAGCGATGAACGATAAGCTGCCGGACAGTAAGCACCGCTCTGTTTAGTTTGGTAATCAGTATAGTACCCAAGAAGATAAATTTTCTGCAATACAAGCCGAAAGCGCGCGCATTGCAGCCATGAACAGGCAGTTACCTTACCTGTGCGATTTTTGCCGCTTTTTCCAGCGTTTCGGAGAAGTTCCCATCCACGTGCAGTATCTCTAAGCAATCCTCAAACCAGGGGAGGGTATGTTTTACAAGAAAATACGTCCCTGAGCTAAATGACACGAAGAACAAACCAATAGCTGTAGCCCAGGCCCAACCGAATAGGTGCGCCGCCTCGTAAAAGTCTAAAGAGAAATGACACACCAAGTTGAGAGACCAGATCACCAAACCAATGGTTCCCAGTATCGGGTGATGTTTGTTTCGGTGACCGATAAACGCTGTTAAGAGGTGTATCGGCTTTAATATTGCGTCTAACGTCTCAGGGTTCATTGACACTATCGTTGTGCTGGTACCACAGGCCATTCTCTTGAAAGACCAGATGTAGCGAACTACAGATGAAAACCTGGATTTCCTTGGCATGACAGCGAAGGTGTAAACCGTTGTTTCCCCACGTAGAGCTGAGGCGAAGTTCGGCTACAGAAACAATAAAATAATGACAACAGAAGCGATGGAAACGGAGTCATTTGCCCTGGAAATAAGAAAGACATGAAACTGTTCAGTTCCTGATCGTTGTCAACACACAGCTGAGTTTGTTTTTCGCACCGAGAAGCTAACTTCTTTGTGCGCGGTTTGAAGTCAACAGGCGAATGATTCACAGGTGTACCAACAAGAGCAATGGCGATACGATGGTTTCATAAAATGTTGCTTGGTTACTTGAGCAAAGGTCTGTTGGACCTCAGATTGCCGAGCACTTTGGCACATTTAAAACATTTCGGAATGAAAACAGAAACATTTTAATCAGTCATATCGCATCGTTGATCTGCCAAAAAGCCCTTATGAAAAGAATATTGTAACTGAGATATAGAATAAACAAGAACCGTTCAACGGGGGTTATAAAGCTATCTGCCGCCAACTAAATGATCATTTTCCTGTTGTCTTGCGTAAGAATTCGGCCAAACCAAAAGTCGCTTGCAATAAACTTATATATATTTGAAGTGTTACTTTTCATTGATACTATCTTAGTTGTAGGGTAACTGACCATAAGGCTGCAATTTTCTATTTAATGGCATTTGCATATTCTGTATGGAAAGTCTTCAAACGATAAAATCCTTTCATTTGTCGATACACGGATTGCACATTCCTCTCACCTGGTCAAGCTGACAAAGAATTTCTTGCGTGGAAGGTTGTTATACTAAAGGGCTACTCGGTCATGTAATAACGCGCGTGCGATGAAAGTGAGCAACCTTTAAACCAAACGTTACCTCTGAATTTGAATGTAATTTCTGTTTCAATGATAAAAAATAAATTAAAACACGGCCCACCGAGTTCTATCAACAACTCCCGCGGGGCATTTTGTATTGGAAACCTAAAATTGTTTCCTTGTACAATTCATTCTCGGTGTGGCTCGTTTACAACGTAATTCCGGACTCTGTTTCCCAGAGTGCAATCTCCGCCGGAGAGGAAAACAAGAAACCGATGTTTGTAACACTAAAGCGGCTTTCTTTATCATCAGTAACACATTTCTGTTAGTTGCTGTTGCAGGTAGAGCATTACCTTGGCAGTGCAAGCATTGTGCGGGAGTTATCTTCGCATTTATGCTTCTTAAGTTTCTTTGGAATCTTCTGAGTGAAAGAACCAAAAATAAAACTCGTATCGTATCACCAAGCACCCGTCAAAAACACACCGCGATGTCATGAGATCCCGCGATCATGATTGGCCAAATCTATCCTTTTTACGAGGAAGCCCATAATAGTTTTTCAGCAGATTTCAGTTTCGTTAATTTACCTCGTTTCGGGGCCGTATGTGTTCTAATTTTGGGCCATTACTTTCGCTTCTTAGCGCATTTTATGCTAAGGAGCTTTTTACTAATGATGCTTTTGACTCAACGCCTGACTTTGACGAGAAACAATGGTTGAAATTAAACTCTCCGAAGCGCTTTGTGAAGATGCCATTATTTCAGAATTGATGTATGAAGACTTAATGCTTTGATTTAGATGGAGGAGGATGTTCCCAAATCATCCGAAGACGGAAATAACACACAGCGTGTTATCAGGTTGAGAAATTGTAACTGAGTCTTCAGAGAAGAAAAGTTCCGAGGGAATAGATTCGTTTAGAGGTCATTTTTAGTGTTAAAAGAATTCTGTCCATTTTGCCCCCAAGCCTTTCGCATGATTTTTCCAAAAATATAACAAGGATAAACTCCGTCATTGCTTATTGAAAATGAATTTTAAAATCTGCGTCTACAAATATTCGTAACTATTTGTTGGTTCTTGTACGAGTAAAACTTTTTTATGACAGCTAGACTGCATATCACAACTTAAGAAATACAAGAATTAAAAAGACTTTTATAATTTCCCATTTGACGTTATGTATTCCTAACTATTAATGGAAAAGTAAATATTTGGTGCTATTGTGAGCCAAAGTATGGTTAAACGAATCTTTATCGTGACTACAGCGTGTCAGATTAGAACCACATTTTTGCTTCAAACTTAGGCTCCCAAGGGATGTCGTATGGTCAAGTTTAAATTTTATTCAAGTTGAAGGCGTTTTATGTCAATAATTTTTTTTCCTCATCTCCTATCTCACTTTCAAATGTTTTTAAATTGAATGTTTACATTGACTGCAAGAGAGTGCTCAGTGAGCATAAATAAACAGAGTTTGTGTAGACTGATAAAACAAAACGGAACGGTATTACACCTGAGCAAACAGTGTTGAACTTCTTAAAGACGAAGAAATTGAGATGGCTGTCTATCCCATGCTTTAAGTTTAACATTTTTTCTCACCATATTCGGTCGTCCACGTACATCAGTTTTAATCTTAAGATGGACTTACTAAATGCAATAATTCGCGTCAAACTTAAGAATAACAGTAATCAGTAATTCACCCTGTATGTTTCTCTGAAGTCACTTTAAATAATCTCAAAACGCCACAAACTTGAAATGCTTTGATGAAAGTTGGCAAAATCAAGTAGGGATTTAGCAAAACTTAAAGTTTTATAGATTGTTGTAACAAGCCTCAACATTACATAAAGTAACTTTTAATTTCGTAGCTTCCATGTACAATGCATTCTTAATTTTCGCAGTTTTTAATGGTGTTTATAGACCTAGGAAAACATTGATTGTGTTACGTAACGCGTTTGGTCTTATTTTTTTCAAGTCTGTGCGGTTTATTTTTAATTGACTGACGAAAAAACCTCTGTTGGTGTCTCGTTTGTTGATGAAACCAAAACGTTGAAACACTCATTTATCAGCCATATCGGACTCCTTGTGGAGGCAGACTTCTTGTGATCACGAACGGTCTTGCCGCATGAAATAGCAACGGCAAAACAATAAAAAAAAAACGAAATGGATAAATGGACAATTTAAAGTCAAAGTAAGATATCGAGAGACTTTCGAGAGGTAGCTATTTACTTTGTAATGTTTGCAAAGACCAGAAAAAAAATTAATCAATTTTTTTAGGGTCGAAATATGGGACTTTTTTTCTATAAAGCAATTAAGCCTGTGTTTTTTGTCAGCCTATTTATGTATAATACCTTGAAATGCAGGTTCATGTAACATTGTAATCAGTTTTTCTTCCTTACTCATAACAAACGTAATTAAAAATAGTGGATGGAAAGGTAATGATGCATGATGTATTTTTAAAAAGTTTAATTATAGAAATATTATCTCACAGCAGCTGTACGGTTGATTGGGTCCGAGTTATTGACATTGGCACTAGTCCTCGATCATAGAAACGGCTAAATGAGTAGATAGCAACTTTTAATAGTCTCTACAGGGAACTGTAAACAGTTTAAATCTCATTTTTTCATTGGTATACTTGTTGCTAAGTGTTTCATAGACTAATCGATCAGTCTAACAGTACTCAATAAATTCCATTTCGTTTTGACGAGGGGCCAACGCCCGAAACGTCACCTCCCCTCAAATCCTACGATGGTATAACTTACCTTATTATTCATTCAAAATATTTCTCCCTTTCTGATTGGCCAAAATGCCCTGGCTAATTCGTCATATCTAGCAAGATGACGTCAAGTGTCCAAAAATCCATTCTATTATCCTACAAAAGACGTCAGTTGACGCCAATTGTAGTGTAATAGGATGGATTTTTGGACATTTGTCGTCACGGAACTTGCGTAACAGAGAGAGCAGGAAAATGGGGGATGAAAGGCTTTCAACATTGAATGTGGAAGATAACAGTAAGTTGCTGAGATAAAACGACAGTTTTGACACGCAAAAATATTTCGAATTCATAATATGCAGATCGAGGAGGGTGTTATCATATTCTGCGAGATCTGCATAATTCTTCATCTCCTACAGAGGCCGAATCCAATAACTGTTAATTATCGACTCGTTTGATAAACCATTCAGTCTCCATGGCAACCAACTCTGGAGGAGCACAGTTGACCAGATACTTACATTGATCCGAGTTTTCTTACGCAAAGAATCCTGAATTTCGCAGTTTAATTAAATTAATGAAATTTTCATGACTGATACCGAGCAACAACTTCGCCGACAATCTCCGAGTTTTTCTATCCCTATAAAAGTTCAATTTGCATGCTTTAAAAGGAACCTTTCAGTGAAACCCGTTAACCTGCATACATATATAGGTTTCGGTCTTAACTATTGATAAAACTGAAAGGAAAAGTAAAAATATTACTTTTACTATGTGATTCGCCTGGATTTGTGGATGTGACATCAATTGTGCTTCGGATAAACAATTTCAAAACAAGCTGTTTGGCTAAACGCAGCAGTGAAAATTCATCTTTCAATTCTTCAGAATGATTACCGTTTGTTCAAGTCCAGCCGTTTTGATACGTTCGTCTGAATCAAGCTCATCAGTGGCTTTTGTAAATGGCGTAACGTTTCATGAGTGAAATTAATGTTATCCTCCTTCAAGTGGACGGAGCCTAGAAGCGTTTCCATTTTCCAACGTGACTCGCACCATTTCATTTCTTTCTATTTCTTATGAGAAGATTGGTTTCTTTATATTACAGAATACTTGATCGAATTATGCAGCACATAAACTATATTCTGTTCCTTAGAACTCTTAACAACTTGGTCAGTTACTAGTCAACGTTCGTTGCCCATACAGCCACAGACTTCAGTGCACGGCATATCATTGAATCAGTCTGCACACGCAGTGAGAGCTGGATTTGCAGGCTGACTTATTACACACCACCAGCTCTGCTAAGCCCTTTGGTGCTGCGTCTTTTCGTTATAAGCACTGGCTTTATGATGTTCTCCGTTACTGACTGGTGATGGCAATCGCTTCATGGCTATCAAACAACGCTTCCAAATCATAGCCTGATAGTTGGCACGCATAATGTAAAGCCTTAGCTTATCTGATGTGGGGAGAAGTCCCTCATTCTTCTGCTGCTTCTAGCAGAATACCCAGTACGTATTAGAAAATAAACGAAAAGCCTAAATTTGAGTGCTTGAGAACTGATAACCTAATTACAGAATTAAAGTAGCCAACATCTTTTTATTTTTCATACCTAAGTCATCTGTAGTTGTTCCAGCTCTTGCGGACGTTGAGTGCAAGAAGCAGATAAACGTTTCTGTAGCACTCACTGTCTCTGGTGCATATCATTGAATCTGCACACGCAGTGAGAGCTGGATTTGCAGGCTGACTTGGCTGACTTGGCCAGCATCTTTCTCTGACCCTCTCTCACTCTCTTTTCGATCCCAAATAACAAAATTCCAGCAACGATTGTTTTTTGATAGGGAAGTTATGGTTGGAATTTCCTATTTGAGCTAAAGCAATCGCAGTTCAAGAGCTGAGGAATATTTTCCCTTCATCGGCTGTACACCAACGCATTTTTCGAGTCTCCAGGCGAGGAAATTAATAAGCAATGAGTACGATGCGATTTTCTGCTCAATGAATTGTTTATCATACAAAATGGAAGTTGAAAAACCCACAGTTTTAGAATCCTGAAAGCGAGATGAAGATAAGTTCAAGGCCTGTTTTAAGTCAGCTGGTCAGTTTCTTTTTTCAGTGAACAAAGCCCATATATGGTGTTACCGTCAAACGCGCGCGACTTGAAACATCCCTCTCATGCGTAAGGTTCGTGGAATGCTCAGATTGTATCAGTCCGCGCACTGAATCGTCCAAATACTAATAATTACTATGAGATACGTCATCAAACTAGTCAATAAATAACCTGCAGGTGGACATGACTAAGTTATCATAACCCAAAGACGATCATAACCATATAAGGATTTATTAGTTCTGTTCTTTCTTGGCATCACTACACGTGGGCCACATGCGACTTTCTTCGTCTCGTGTCAAATACGTGATAAAGATGAATAGTTTTGTGTAAATGGAAATTTGTTTGTGGGATACTGAAACTTATATTGAATATTTTTTAGCCGACTAGATAATAGGTAACCCCACAGTAGAAACGTTCTTCAGAGATGTGAAACAAATTAACATGCTGAAATACTGTTTATGTGACCTTCATGGTTTGTAAGCGTTATTCCCAAGATTCAAACTTTGAAACTGTGCGATAAAAGTGAGAAAAATTTCCATCACAAAACTGACGCATTTGCGTTCATTGATCAGGCAAACAGTGTCTTTATAAGCGCTTCATCAATATAGTTTGCATGAAAAAACAAAATTAACAGCCGGCCGTATTGGTACCTAAGCTAAAGCCAGCTAACGCAAAACTGTGAGATACCACTAATTGCTTTTTTTCAGTCAGGCTAAACTGTACTGATTGCTTTAAGTACAATCCTGACAAATGTTTTTACAGATTTGTTATTTTTACGTACCTGGAAGATCTGGAAACGCAGGCCTCAGAGGTGTATACCAAGAGAGGTAAATTTACTCGGCTTAGGTAAAAAACAGACACCAAACAAAGACAACCAATACCAGTTGTTCCTCTTTCGCAGATCCGAATAATCTATTCTTTTCGTCGTCTGCCTTGTTACTTATACTTGCTACCTAGAAACTGAAAACCGTGCAAAAAATGAAACTGTTTTCGTTTACTCGGCAAATCTCGTACCTCAGTTGATTAAATTTCTTCCTTACAATGAACACCGCCTTGTTTTTCATGCAACGGAACCGCGACAAATTAACCTAGTTGGACTGCAAACACGGCCTCAAGCATAATGCGGCCCGTGAGATCAACATATGAATTCTCATTAGTAACACCGATACGTTATTCACCATTTTAACGGGAGATTTTGACTCAAGATCTAAGCAATTTTCCCAGTGAAACACTTCTTTACCATGATAAGTAATTTGCGGTTTTATTTGTGTTGATAACTTTAAATAGAATCTGTATTACTTACACCGACTTTAGAACTTGACTGTCAACTTGACTGTTCTCCACAGAACCGTTTTATAAAGCCACCTCAAGAAAACTTTCCAGTTGTTTTGGACGTATTTTGTTTTGGATTAATTTCTAGCAGTAGATAAGGTAATAAAAAAGTTGTTGACTCTACAGCAAATGAAAAAGATCGCCATAACCTTAGGGCATAACTACCAATAACGCTGACAATATTAATTATGTACTTAGAACAAGCGGTGAAACTGCAGCCATTCAAAAATGGCTGGATTTGTTACGAAACAAGCAACATCTGGTCTATTTCTGTTACTAACTCTTTTATTTTAAAACTGACAAAAAATTGCAACACAGAAGTCGTGAGATAGTCCCAACTCTATAACGCCCTGTTTCAGACCCTGTCGAGTTTCCAATTAAAATTCATGACTAAGCCAATAAATTTCGTCGTCAACTGCGCCGAAAAGTGCAAACTTACTCGACGCAATTAAATTGGTTTCTTTGCAGTTCATTTGTATGTTTTTGACCAGAAAAGTGTTTTCGACAATACTGTTTCGACGACTTCTCAAACCACTAATTTCAAAGTAAGCAAGCATAGAGTTCTGCTATTCCGAGAACACTAACGGTGTATAATTTAGCCGGGAAAGTTGGTGATATTGCAAACACGTTTCCTTGGTTCTTCGAGTGAAGCGCTTAATTGGACCGAGACGAGAGGGTTTTAGTGGATCACTTTTCTGATAATTTGCAAGCTGGTGTTTCTGTAAGATAAAGAAAATGAAAAACAAAGAAGAATAAACTTAACATCAATTTAATTTCTTCGTTTTTGAATGATTAATCAACCTAAAGTTTGGGCTTTACAAGTAAAATTAAAACAAAAAAGCAAGTTTGGTAAGTCGAGAAATTACAATCATTAATAGATACACTCTACTGACTCTTCAGTGTAAAGTATACAGCTTTTTTGCATATTATGCTGTAAAGTTCTTTCGCGCCCATGTAAAATCTGACTTATTAGGCGAACAAATTTTATTTACTGTTCTGCGGATGTGATAAAAGCTTTTTTCTTTTAGTATATGCAGTTAGAGTGGTCTCAGCAGTGAAAAAACTTGTTTTAGTAATATTCTGGGAGACTACAAGCTTCTCGGATGTTCTCAAATCCGGCTGTTGAAACTATATTCCAACATCTAAGGTCCGGTTTAAACGTCGAACTTCACATGTGTCGAATCTAATGCAAAGGAGAAAAACCATTATTTTCCCTCATTTGCATTAGATTCGGCACATGTAAAGTTCGACGTTTGAACCGGTGCTAAGGCTTTAGTTAGAGCGGAACAAACTATTTTTGCCGAGATAAAACAATTTACTTTTTGTGCGTTTTACGTTTAAAGTATGCTAATAAAAACTCCAGGCGGAAAATAGAAGTCAAACAGCACTGTTCACTGCCGTGTTGCGTTGGTATACCAGTATAAATATCTATATAGATACTTGTGCGATATAAATAATAAAGATTATTATCATTATTATTGTCTCTGCACTGAAAGCTGCAGCGACGTTCAAATAAAACAAACTACAATTTTATGTTCCCTTTACAGTTTGTAGGAATTAAACGATACCGGTTGTAAAACGATGGAAGCCTATAAGAATAAGGCCGGTGAAAAGGGAAAAGAAAAGTCCCATAGCACAATAAAAGCGCTTGAAACAATCTCACCTTTAGTTCACGTGCTTGTAAAAGTAGGTCTAAAACCCGTAAAACGCTTGTATATTTATATAAAACACTAGAAAAACAACGTATTCCTCGGTTGCGTCGGTTCCTAGACCTGCCGCGAAGACTCACTTTTGAAATGAGAATTTCTTCTCCTTTGTTGTTATCCGCATCTGTTGCTTTTGTCTGGTTGGTTTTCATTGTTTGCATTTCAACGACGCTTCGACGACCTCTGGGGAAGTAACGCCATTTTCCTTTGCAATGCCGCATATTGTATTCCGCTAATATTATTTCTGGAAGCTTGTTAATGTCATTCTACTTCACACTCGCAAAATCCCACGTCGAATCCAGACATCTGCTATCGGATAAACAGTTTTCTTCTATACCTAGACTTCCACTCAACAAAACGAGCATTGTGATTCTTGGTCGCGTGCCCCTGTTCAAATTCAAATGTATCCCGACTGGGATACAATTGCGCAGTTGTTGCCCGCGCGCCGAATAATTAAATATGGTGTGATTTTCTAAATTTATAACAAAGTATGGTGTCGAGGGAAACAGTTTTGTTTTCCCTCGAGTACTGATGTTTCCCGAGATAAATTCGAGGGAAACATCAGGACTCTCGGGAAAACAAAACTAACTGTTTCCCTCGGGACCATACATTAAGTGTATAATATACACAACAAAATCACTAGTAAACACAGACATCCTACTGTTATAAAAAGCCAAAATACTTGAGATCCCATGATCAAATGCAACAAGTTCTCAGCTGGACCATTACTATCACTGATAATCATGCAACTGTTGATTGGATCGGAGAGGCCTATTTTGTGAGGATCGGGTTTATCCACTGTTTTCTTAGGGATGGTCAATGTTCCATTAACCCTTTCATTTCCAAGATCTGGGCAGAAATTCTCTTAAGTGAGGACAATACATTTTGCTACAAATACATTTTGAGAATTTGGTATCAGGTCAACTCAATATATTTGAGTTGATCGTTTTGTTCAACTCTCATAGTCAGTTTACTTTACAGTGTAGTGTAAATGAGGAGTTCCAGGCTGACCACTTCTGAGAGTGAAATGGTCAACACTCCATATTTGAAGGAGAAATTGATATTTCTTAACTTACAACATGTGTTCTTGTGCTTTGGTGATGTTGGCACAATTCGTGGTTCCCGTTGTGACGATACGAGCGCATTTCTGACCTGTGAATCATGTTCAGATTCAGATGGTGAATTCTTCATTTTGGATGTCAACCAAGGATGTCGGAAATTGCAGTGTATTATAAGCGGATTTTGTCTAAGACATTGAACTGTCCATTCTGTTTTGCCTACATCAAGCTTTACCAATAATCATATGTAAAATAAATTCATGGGTTAAAACAACAGAAAATGTGTAAATAACTAATTATGTAAGTTGGAAATATAATGAAAACAGACTTGAAAGGTAAGTCAAGAACAAAGAATTGAAGGAGTCCGATTCAAGAACACTTGACACAGAGGAGAAACAGCTTAGACATATTATGTAACACCATAATTTTACGACTTGCTTTATTCAAAATAATACACATCATCATAAGACAAATCCGGTGCAAACTCCACATTCAACCTGACATGGCAAAATGCCTCTATCTGATTGGTCACAATGGGTCAATACAGAATGCTTAAAGTTTTTTCCAATGTAACAGCATGTTAGAAAGTTCAAGATCTGTTGTTTTGAAGATCAACTCCACTGTACAATAATTATTCTCCCATACACTGTGCAATTAGTACTGCTTGCTTGTGGCATGTCTTCATCCTACCACCATAGTGTTTTCATCAAGGAATGAATATTCAGGAACCTGAAAGACAACAAATAGATAGTGAAAAACTTGTTATGCAACAATCAACCGCCGACCGGTTAGCTCAGTTGGTAGAGCACCGGACTACCGTGCGGGAGGTTGCGGGTTCAAACCCCGGCTGGACCCACACTCAGGGTCTTAAAACTGACTGAGGAGAAAGTGCTGCCTTTGTAATTACATCTGTAAATGGTTAGACTTTCTAGTCTTCTCGGATAAGGACGATAAATCGTAGGACCCGTCTCACAACACTTGTTCGAAAAGAGTAGGGGACGTAGTTACCGGTGTGGTGGTCTATCTTTCCGTCTGGTTTCATCTGACAATTCATGCATAGGTTGGGTGGGTGGGTGAGATGATATATGGACTGATAGCGGCAGCCAGGGCCGCCTTTACATGCTGACGTCCGATCTCACCCAATAGAAGTCTAAAGCGCCTTTGAACATATTCAGATGAAGAAGTGCGCTATATAAATTCATTATCATTATTATTATCATTATCACTAATTAATTAGCTCGAGATTTCTATGGGGTGATAGTTGATGAGGCCAAAGGCCAAATCAATTATCAACTCATAGGAATCAAGAGCAAACAATCACTAAATTTACCTGTGAAACTCAGCCAATGCGTGAAGAAGTCATCATTTTGAAGACAATCTTCAACCAAGTGCTGTCTAATGGCTATTAGTATAAATCTACTAGCATTCTATCACAAATGCCGTGCTCTGATTGGCTACGCTACCCACTATCTATTTTGTGATAGATAGTGAGTAGCTTAATGGCGGCCGCTTCTTCACGTTTTCGAAGTGTCCGTAAAGAAGATTTAGACAGTTTACTGGTCGAGGCTGTTCCAGAAAAGACATGGTTTTGAACGACTAGTAGATTTATACTAAAACAATTAGATTATTCGCTCTCGATTTCTCTGCGTGATAGTTGACTCAGGCTGCGCCCTCGTCAACTATCACGCGATAGAAATCTCGAGCTCACAATCTAATTGTTTAATAGTCTGCAGTAGCTCAGCCAATCAGATTGCGACATTTGCATTAGTCTACAAGTAGATTTTTACAAATAGGCTGCATTCCCTTGGTATAATCTGGATGTGGATTTGTGATCTGAGATAATTCATATCATGTCTCATCAAAGGAACTGATGAATCCTTGTCCAGAGTAGATTTGTCAGCTCCTTTGATCCTTCATGATCTGTGTGATCTTCGATCACAAATCCAGATCCTGATCATACCAAAGGAATGCATCCAAGCCTTCTTCAACTGTGCATTTTCTTCCACTCAATTTTCTCAAAAGTCAACTAAAAGTCTTAACATATGACTGGCCCTCATTGCATGAAAATATCAAGGATGAAGGATCAAGTTAATTACAGCATTACATGGCTCGACGTTGCGATCTGTGGGGTCGCCAATGCGACTAGATTTTATTCACTGGCGACTAAGTTTTCACGCCTGGTCACCAGGCTGGCCCCAAGATTTTTTGATTTAGTTTTAAAATTTCTTATTTAGTTCAATACTCTGATACGTTCGTGTTCGCGTATGAAGCCGATGAAATCGTTTGTAGAGGCTTATTAAAAGACCTTTAGTGTATTATATTCTATTTTTTTCTTGAAGATAATTTTGGCGACTAGAATACTTGTCCTGGCGACCAAAAATGAAAACTTGGAGGCCAGGTGGCCCCAAGATTTTTTTCTGAAAGTCGAGCCCTGCATTAGGGACTTACATAAGACTGGTGCTGTAAACTTTAATTGAGTCATTATTTATGACAATGATGTTTTGTTCAGCTGTACAAAGAGCAGCTGTTACCTCAAGGTTTAATGGTGCTGGTCCTTTCCTTATTCTCCCTGATGCATCGTAATGAGATCCATGACAGGGGCAGTAGTACCCTCCAAAATCACCAGAATTGGCAATAGGCACACATCCCAGATGGGTGCAGACACCAATAACCACAAGCCACTCATCTCTCTTCACACGATCTGTATCCTCCGCAGGGTCAGGCAAAGAGGGCACATCAACATTGCGTACATCTTCAATTTCAGTTGGAGTACGACGTCGCACAAACAACGGCTTACCACGCCACTTAAAAACCATATTTTTACCTTTAACAAAACATAGAGAATGGGTTACGTTTAAAGAAGTCACACCTGATTATTTACTTATTGTTGTTCATTAAATTGGCCTGTGTTCAAAAGCTAACTACAGGTTTGACATCAAGGGTTACTCAAGTTACTCTTTTACAATCCTTTAAACAGTTACAATCCTTTAAACAGACACAGTTTGTGGGATCCTTTAAGGATCCCACAAACTGTGTCAGTCTTGGCTAGACTGCAGAATACCCTGGCACTCTGACTATTCTTTGTGTATCTATCCATTGACAGTGACTGTTAATGAATTTTCACACTCTCGCTTCAAGTGCTGGGGTATTCTGTAGTTGCTGGGGTATTCTGTAGTTGCTCCTCTGTCTTTAACATGTTCAGAAACTGACCATGTTGTCTTACCTTCTGGTATGGTAGTGAGGTCCACCTCAATCTTTGCCAAGGCTAAAACATCAGCTGAGGCACTCATGGTAGAGACAAAGTCAACCACGATGTTTTTTCCAGCATGAACACATGTTACACCCATACCTGCCACCATAAGGTAGGTGAACGCTCTACGGCTGACTTCAGTAGTATTGGGTTGGTTGGGATCTTTAGATGCATCCCTACGATATGCACTGAAATCAGGCACAGTTACATCTGTATGGCTGAATCGCACCTGTGTTTTTCCTGATGGAGTAAAACAAAGGGGCAGTGTTCAGAAGAACTGTATGGTGAAATATTTGGCAGACTATAACCTTGTACTTCACTAAGCCTGCTGTAACTATGCTGTTTTGTCCTTTCAAAACAAATAGTGCCTGAAAGTACATAATATCAAACAAAATATAGTACATACATGAACGTACAGCATACAATATAAAATATGGGGTTACTTGGAAATCTAGCAACTTGTGTCTTTCCCCTGAGTGCTGACAGGGCCCATAGTATCAAAATTACACCAATACCTCAGTCTCAATTTTGGTAATGAAACATACAACTATGTGGCTACAACGGGTGACAAAAGTAGAGACAGTTGACTGAATTGAGTGCTAATTACAACATTCCATTTATTCCATTCCAAATCCGGTATCATAGATAGCCACCACCCCCCCCCCCCCCCCCATTTTCATTGTTGTATAAGAAAGAAGCAAGTTCTAGAGACAGGAAATCCAACATTGTTTTGGGGGAGGAGGTAGTATCGTGGAATTGATGGGGGAAATTGGCCTTAAGTATTCCAAAGTGGCAAAGTGTCTCAACACTTTTGTCGCCCGTTGTTGATTCGCCAAAATATGGCAAGTTTTTTTCCTGTCTATTAACCGGCTCAAAGATCAAGAGGCCGTTTTCACAACAAGTAAGCGCACAGAGGAGACATAGGATTAAATTTCTCACCAAACAGTTTGGTTGAGACCACAAGTTTTCCAGTTGGTGAGATGTGCGACAAGGATTGTCTCGTTACCGCCGCGGGTGGACCTTGTACTGTTTCAAGTGCTGGTAAAATTACTGCAGGACTTCCTTTTACCGATTGTGTAATATGAGTTGTCGTTGCAGAGACAAATCTTGAAAATCCAGCTGATGTGCATTTCGCAGAAAACATCTTCAACGTGAGATCTTGAAGTAAAAGTTGTACAGTTACACGGCTTTTATATAAAATGGCCGATATTGCGTAGTACCTACCCATAAGTCTGTTCTTTCTGCAATGGGATACCGCTGGCTAGTGCAATGCGCCTCTCTAGCGCCAATTTCAAGTTTTAATGATGGCTGACATGATGGCCGTCTTGTTGTAGTTTTAATACTCTACTCTATTTTTGTCCAATATGAGATTTCAGGGTTCTTTAAAGTCGCTGCTTGGAAGCAATTTGGAGTGATGGATAATGAAGGCAAGACTGACTCAATGAGTGAGCAGGTCATTACTCCATCAGGCTGTGTTGCTCTTCAGCCGTTGATCGCCAAACTAGGTTAGATTATCAATGTGGAGTTGTTACTTATCTGAACGGAGCTATATGCTTTGCTTTGTCATTTTAACTGTGTAATTAAACTATTGTCAGGTCATAATGTTGAGGAGATCCGCGTTCGAGCGCTGAAGAACATTCTGTTCAAGCTTGATCATAAGTTGATCTGTGCAGCTGATCTCGTTCATGAACGACAATTGCTGATTAAACTGCTGGAATGGTTTAACTTTCCAAATTGTGTGCTAAAAAAGGAGGTTCTTGGGATTCTAGAAACGCTTTCTAAGGTTAGTTTACGCTTTAAACTTCATAGAAACTGTCAATTATGTCAAGAGAGGGTTTCCAAATTCTGTTTAATGTAGTGACAAATTACGGTTCGTGTACTGTACAAATATCAGGTGTAGTTAGCAATCTGTGCGTAACGTCACACAAAGGATGTATATGTTGTGTTTTAATCTTATTCTTGATTTGAATTTATATCCTTATTTTAAATTCATTGTCGATAGATTACTATACCCAAAAACAAAGGAAAATATAATTTAAGCCAAGATAAAATTGAATCACCGGAAATATGAAAAGTACTTTAATTCATGAAAACTTTCAAACACAGTTATGATACATGAGAGGAAACTTGCCTTAGCTCTTCTTATCTTTTTTTTTTTATCTGTGACTTTTATAGCCCATCTCTGGAGCAGAAAACTTGTTGAGTATTGGAGCTGTTGAATTTCTTTCACACCTGAGACAAAATGTTGATCCTGAATTATACCAGAGCATAGATAGTGTGATCCACCAGCTTCTCAGTTTACCTCAAAATGATGCCCAAAATCATGAGCAGTGGTGTTTGTACGAAACTCGTCAACCAGTTGAAGTGGAGCAGGTTAAGGGCTCTGACCAGCAAGCAAGTAACCTTGGCACTTATGGTAACCATTACAGCTATAATGATAATGATGTTGATGATACTAGAGATGGTAATAGTAAGAATAATGATAAGATAATCAACTACTCCACCACGAAAAAAGAATTGGCAAGGTCATGGAACAAGAAAGCCAATTATCTGAGTAGTCATTGAAGCCCTCGACCATCATAAAGAAGCTTGAACATTACTTAGAACAACCTGGAAAATCATCCAGCATCACTACCCTTCAAAAGTCTGCATTTCTAGGAACTTCTAGTATTCTGCGGAGAGTTCTCTTTAAGATCTTTGACTTGATGGAGAGCACGTAAAGAAAAATCACTGCCCACTGAAGATAAAGGAGATAATAATCGTAATGATTATAATGATCATACTAGCAATAATGAATTTAGAAGTGTGCCCAGGGCTGTCACAAAAGACTTGAGTAGCTGCTGGTGGTTGAAGGTAAATAGCAGTTTGTTTCCTTCCATGTTAAAATGAGCTTCCAGGATTGGGAGTAGCTAGTATGTTTAAATTAATAAGAGAGACAGCAAAAGCTATCAGTTGCCTGTTTTTTTTTGGGACAGTCTTGGTGCCCAAAAACTAGGTCTAATAATAGCTGCATAAGTCATGGCACGCTTTTTTTAAAATTTAAATTGCAGAACAGTCAAGCTCAGTCCACAAAGGAAACAGAGTACAACATAATCCAGTGATCACTCACAGACAGTCAGCATCTGTCAGGAGTAATAACCGCAGCTTACCCAGTTGGTCACATATCACTGCTGCTGCTGCTGCTGGACAATCTGCTCTAACAACAAATGCTCCTAGTATAATACACACACAATCATCACATATAACAAACTTGCATAGAAATGGTATGCACTAGCTTTCTTATACATGTTCTTACAGGAATAACAATGCCTTTAGTTTTAAACTGGACCAGATCTTCACCTTTTCGCTCCCAGGAGTGATCAACTTGGAAATTCTCCTTACAATAACAGGACACTAAAGGAAACTGATGATGAGAATAAGTAAATAATCAACTCAAATAAGATGGATTGATACTAATACCAAGTTCTCTTTAAACTGACCCATAGCCAAAATGTCTGTCTTTCACTTATGAGAGTTGCTACTCAGATCTTGGAAGAGAAAGGGTTAACCTTCTTACCTTCCTGTACTTGTACTTGTCATGTACCTACCTACCTACAGTGCATACAAATACCTACCTTCAATACTAAAATATTAAATGTTCATAGTACTTTCAAACTTCATAAGTCAAACTTTGTGTTGAACCCTTTCCAGAATCTGCTGATGTATCAAACAAGTCATGCCTGTCATTTATCCAGTGGATATTTTTGTCAGCTAGTGACAGACACATCCTTTCTGTGACTGCCAGTCGCCTACAGAGCCGTAGTCCATCTTTGGTGTCCAAGTCTTGTCAGTTTCTGCTGGATGTTCTTTTCAAAGACTTCCCAGCTGAGATATTCCTTCATCGGCCAAGTGTTATTCAGGTAGACAGTTGCATATGTTAAAACTCTTTGGTAACCAGTGTTTAAGTAAATGTTTCTACCTTTGTCATGAAAACCTAAGGGAAACGACAAAACAGTTAAGTGTGCCAACTGTTGTAGTGTGACGCAAAGAGCCAAGTAGCTTATAAACCTAATGTATATGTTGTAGTTCAATTTTTTCCTTTGTTTTCAATTTTATTTTCCTTTGTTTTCTGGTATGGTTATGTATGATAATGAATTTGAAACAAAGGAAAATAAAATTTGAACCAAGGAAAAATTGAACTATGACATATACAGTAGGGAAAACTAGCTGGTGTTTTACCTGTAATGTATTTACTAGTAGCTATTGGATGGTACCTTTAAACTTGTAATTTGCCTTATTTACATATATTTCTCTCTGGCATTTACATACTTTTCTTTCTACCTAGGCTCTCCTTGACTTGTTGGAAGACAATGTACCTCACAAAAAGGATTCCTCTCTTATACTGAGTGCAATGAAATGTCTGTGTGACTATTGCTGGCATCTTCATGTCAGACTTGTGGCAGTACCTGATCCTGCAGTATTCTGCCCTGATCAAGGTAGGGTAAGATGAACGGTGTAGTAATCATGAACTGACAGCCCTTAATACCTAATTAGGTGGCTTGATTCTGTCATGAATGAGGTTTATCATCATTTTATCAATATCATGGTTAACATTTTCATCATGTTTTTTTTATTTTTCATTTTCAATTGGTTGATTTTCCTCATGATGGTAAATGTAAAAGGTGCAATAATATACAAATTAATTAATAATGATTTAATATAATTTATTTTTACCACCATTTTAGTTTGAGATCACAAACATTTTTGTTGATTACCTTTAAAATGTTTTTTAGATTGTTGGAAATACCGACATGTAGCAGTGCAAGGAGAAACAAAAGATCAGGCTTCAGAACAAGTGGCTGATGTTAGAGAGACTGGAGATGGGGGAGTTGACAGGTGATTATTCCACTTTATTTTCTAGCAATACATTGTAAGTGCATTTAATAACAGCTGATGTGTGTGTTACTAAAAACTATGAAGAAATGCACATATTAAGAGTTACACCTGGGTTCACATGTAACACAAAAATATTTCCCCTGCCTTGAAAAGTAAATATTAGACTTCAGAGACTCACTTTGATTCTATCCTACTAGAGGCAAGAAATATTTTGTAGAATCTTCTTTTGACGTCAATGGCCAGCAGTTTCATGACAAAATAATTCATTTGTAATATAGGTTTGTATGATTCTTTTCCTTTTTCTTTCTGATCTTTTTACAGCTGCCATTTTGCAGCTGCCATTTTGCAGTTCAATTTCTTTTGTACAATGTGCTTCACTGTTGTAGGTTTTAGTGACACATATCGTATGAAAATAGACTTTAAAGGAGTGTAGAAATTTGTAGGCCCTGATCAATGTAATTTGTATAATTACCATTGCAATAATGATAATGAACAATGAACTTTATTTGAGTGTCATCTTTATCTATGATTTATTTTTTGACGTACTGATTGGGCGAACAAATAAAAACAATAAATTAAATCAAGTCAAATGTTGGTTTTTGTGGAAAGGGGAAAACTGGATTACCTAGAGAAGAACCTCTCAGAGCAGAGTAGAGAACCAACAAACTCAGCCCACATATGACGCTGGGGCCAGGAATCAAACCCAGGCCGCATTGGTGGAAGGCAAGCTCTCTCACCATTGCCCCAACCCTGCTTCCCTTAATGACCTGTTTTATTTTTCACAGTGATGATCAGTCAAGTTCCTTGTCTGATAACAGAACATCTACAGTAAGTGATGAGGATGAAGATGACATTATAACAGAGGCACTACAGTTCAATCAGCTGTCAGTAGAAGAATTCTGTATAACTGTACTCTCTCAAGTGGTTCCTATATTTCAAGGATCATTGTTTATTAATTCAGGCATCATAGAAACTGCTGTCATTTTATTGCATGAAGTGTTAAGACTGCTGAGGAGAGTTTTTCCTTTGAACATCTGGCAAGATGGGACAAAAACTAACTCCTTGCTGGTAAGATTTGACTATATCCTTAACTCATGCATTTTGGGAATTAAAACATTTTGACCACCAGGAAATTACAGGTTTAAGATAACATTTAGGTTTAAAGTCATTCAAGTTAAAAGGGATGTTAAAGGAAGGGTGGTGAGCAGGAGCACTCCCTTTCTTTTATCTTTCTTTCCCCTGTTTTGATACCTATCTTGTTTCTGAACCTATTGCAGAACTCTCTTTTTTGTTGACATTGCTGTATTGGGAATTGGGCTGCATTCTTTAATAACCCAAGGCAAATTGAAAGGGTCATATTAAAAAGGCCTCAGGTGTCTAGTGATAGATTCTCCCTCCTTTTGGTTCAAAAATACCTCACATTGCATTTCGAAACAAAAATGTAGTTTGATGGTTGCCCTGCTCTTTGTTCCCCTTGAATTGATTGCCATTGTGAACAAGCAGATAGTGTTTTGAAAGTCTTGAAAATTCTGGACTATTGTTAATTTACATTTAAACTTTGGATACAAACAAACCACATGTTGTACTAACAATCAAGATTGCATTCCCAGGCCACACCACTGAAAAATATAATGAAGAATCTTGGTGAGACTATAATGCATCATGTCAAACAGTACACTGTTGGAAAAGCTGAAGAGAGCAGAATCAGTAGCTCTAGACAGAGACTTCAGTTACCAATACATCGTTTGACAGTCATCAATCTGACGTCATTTCTGGTACAGTTCTTGGATAGCTTTGTCTCTATGGATGTGGTAAGATTCTTGTCTCAGTCTTGGTTGTTTGTAGTTTGGCTCCAAGTTTGCTCTTGATTGGTCAGTGGAGATATAATCCTGACATTTTCAACCCACCAACTAAACACAAACTCCAAAGTGATAACACTGATGTATAACACCTTTACTTCTTGAAAACGTATCCTCACCTTTAAAAATTGACCCAAATACATTTCTCATCATACCCCAGGTTCTGGTTGACAGT